>VDFB02168118.1:124724646-124820440 GCA_007258455.2 Sequoia sempervirens | reverse complement strand
CCACCCCTCTCCCACTCTCTCCCTCCCTCTCTCCCACTATATTCCTCCATCCCTCCCTCTCCCACTCTCTCCCACCCTACCCCACTCTCTCCCACTCTCTCTCACCCTTTCCCACCCTCTCTCAGACTCTCCCACTCTCTCCCACCCTATCTCTGACTCTCTCTGACTCTCTCCAACTGTCTCCCACTCTCTCCCTCCCTCTCTCCCACTATTTTCCTCCCTCCCACTCTCTCCCACTCTCCCCACTCTCTTGACCCTCTCCCTCTGACTCTCCCATTCTCTTCCTCCTCTCCCACTCTCTCCCATGCCCTCCCACCCCTAAACCCTCTCCACTCTCCAACTCTCTCCACTCTCTTTCGCTCTCTCCCCCCTCCCTTCCACCCTGCTTTCCCTCCTCCCACACTCTCTCACACTCTCTCCCACTCTCGCACACTCTCTACCACTCTCTCTCCCACTCTCTACTACCCTCTCCCACTCTCCCACCCTCTCTCACACTCTCCAACCCTCTCTCACTCTCCCACCCTCTCACACTCTCCCACCCTTCCACACTCTCCCACTCCCACCCTCTCTCCCATAAGAATAAATACATACATACATGACACACCAGCATACATATGCATACAAAAATATGAACAAACATTCAAAAAATTGGCATTTGACTAAAGGAATAAATAACGCGAGCATGTTATTTGTTGCTAGAAATGTTCCACGGAGAAGGAAAAAGTGAAAACTAATAAATAACGTGCTCGCATTATATTTTTCTTTGGGATTCCCCAAGCCTTAGCTTTGGTATTATCCTTGGAATACCAACCCAAAGGTTTAGAGGGCATTCCCAACGACTAGAGATGTGTTTTTTGCAAATTCTACAATTTTCACATAATCGGGTTCGTGCTCACCGTCAGGATTGCATTTGGTTCAATATCGACAAAATCAAACACATGGGTAATGTTAAGTTCTCTCTTAGCTTTCCTACGATATAATTTTTTTCACTTTCTGACAATGTTAGGCCTTTCATCAATAATTTCTTTTGTTTGTATATCTATTTTTTTATTATCAAAAAGTAGTGTTTGTTTTTTTTTTGTTATAAATTAACCGTTCATCAAAATTTTAAATAAATTAAATTTTTAGAAACTAGACTCCATTCTACAATTTTTTTTTAATTTTTTTTTTTAAATATATTACTTTCCAAAATTTGTAGGGGGAGCACGACCAAAATTCTGCTTTTTATTAAGTGCCCACTTAGAAAATTAGTAAAAAATCAAATATTCATTAAAAAATTATCAGAAAAATTGTGCATCAACTAGATGTTGTTAGCTAACTTCTAATTGTAGTGATTTTAAAAATACTAAATAAAATTTCACCTTGCTCAGGTCGTACAAGAGTTACTATGTTATGTTTTTCTGACAAAAACAACACCAATTTGTGTACATCCCTATGTTGAACCCCTTAATCTCAACCATTTTCAAAATAAATTAGTAGTTTAGAAATTAGACTCAGAGCACTTCAATCCTTGTTTTTGTTCCATCTCAAAATTTTGAGTGTAACTATCCTCAATTTCAAGTCTAAGGTCATCATTTCCTGATTTCAGAAAAAAAGTGGCCACTTAAGCCCCCTTTTTGGGAACCATCTTGGTGCACTTACCCCATGAAGCAATTTTGCTCACCCTATCAATCAAGCCTTCCCAAAGCTTCCTAGATTAAGAATCTTTCGTTAAAGGAAGCCCTAAATATTTACAAGGGAGAGTTTCTTTCTTGAATTTTAAAATCTTAAAAATCTAATTTTCCCACCTGGAAGAGGTATTGAAGAAAAAAACCTATAATTTTTCTAAGCTCGCCTCCTTCGCTAAGGAAAACAAATATTTATTTAGAATTTCCTTCAAGTGATGTGCTAATCTTTCAAGTGTTGAGTCAAATAGCATTGTGTCATCTGCAAACTTCTGATGAGTAATTTTTGGTAGACCACCTGTCACCTAAATCCCTTTGATCTGACCATGCAACTGAGCCCTTGAGATCGACCTACCAAGAGCCTCTACCATTATTATGAAGAAAAAAGAGGAGATAGGGTCCCCTTGGTGAAGCCCCCAAGAAAGGTTGAAAAAACCTTCTAAGGAGCCATTAAGAACCACTAAGAACCTTGAACAAGCTATCCACCCAAAAATCTAATCCATCCAATTCTTGTTAAAGCCAAATCCCTCTAATACTTTGAATAGGAAGCACCAATTGACCCAGTCATAGGAATTTTTGATATCGAGCTTGATGAGCATTGCCTCCTTTTTCAATTTTTGGATGGAGTGAATAGCTTCCTAAGCAATGATTATCCCATCGAAAATTGATCTACTTGGTACAAAACCAGTTTTCTCTTCACAGATAACATTTGGTAGGATCATTTTGAGTCTATTTGCCATAGCCTTTTCCAAAAATTTGTAAATGGTATTGCATAAGGAAATAGGCCTCTAATCATCCATTGACTCAGGCTTCTCTTTTTTTGGAATAAGCATGATAGAATTTTTGTTGAGTTCTTTGAGAATTTGTCTTGTCAACCTTGCTTCTTCAATTGCCTCAGTGATATCTTTTCCCGTGATATCCCAATTTTTTTGAAAAGAACTAGTAGGAAAACCATTCAGACCTAGGGCATTGTCTAGATGGAGCTGAAAAAGAGCTGCCTATATCTCCTACTCAGAGAATATACTATTCAACATTTCATTATATTCATTTGAGACCAACCTTAGAATGCCCTCCAAAATATCGCACTATACATCGAAGTTGGAACCTGACCAATCATTTAAAAGGTTCTAAAAATACTCCACTACTACGAGCTTGGAATCCTCAATCTTATCCAAAGTCCTACCATCATTTGTCTTCATGAAATAAATTATGTTAACAACTCTATGAATCTTTGAGTTGTGAAATAATTTTGTGTTTCTTTCCCTAGTATTGAGCCAAACCTCCATTTATTTTTGTCTCTAGAAGACCTCCTCTTTTTCCATATGATTATTCATTTCCTTCAAAATCCCCTTCTCCTCTAGATAAAACTAGTTATATATCCGATCTACAATGATATGCTCTATGAGCCCCTACAAAGCCTCCTCACACCTGAATTTCTCTTCAAATATTTTTTTGAAGGTTTCTGTGTTGCACCTTTTTAGATTATGTTTCATAAGCTTCAAACTACTTGGCTAGCATCCCTCCCACCAAGATTTTATCAAATGAAAGAAGTTTGGATACCTGTACCAAATGTTCTCAAACTTGAAGGGGAATCTAGCAGGTCTCATTTCTCCCAAAATTTCCATAACCATAGGAAGGTGGTCCAAACCATAGCTTGGCAGAATCCTATAGTCCATCATATATGGGAAGAGTCTAAGATCACCCCGAAACAAAAATCTATCAAGTTTCTCAATAGTGTTGGAAAACCCAAACCTCCTATTTGTCTAAGTGTAGTGTCCATTCCTAGTTTGAATGACCACTAATAAATTTCTCTTCACAAATTGCTCAAAATCCACCCGTGATTGCAATTTCCTACTCACACCGCCTTTTCTGTCTGATGATTTCAAGATTGCATTGAAATCCCCCCCAAGAATACAGAATTCAAAGGCAACCCAGGAATTGCAAATGGTATCTAATTCCTACCACACATTCCTTTTTTGAATATAATTGATTGGTTCATAGACATTAATTAACAAGAAACACAAGTTTGAGGCTAAACTTATTACCTTACACACAATCCAACATTGACTTGACACCACCTCTTCTATGATGACATTTTGAGGCTTCCAGAGGATCAGAAGCCTGCTAGAGGGCCTATTTGCATTGACCTCGATCCAATTCCAAGACTTCATTTTATTTCCAAAATTTGACTTCTCATGTTCTCCCAGCTTAGTTTCTTGAAGAAAACAAATTTCAGACTGTATAGAGTTCACCTGATTCCCAATAAGGAAATGTTTGTTAGGGGCATTGATGCCCCTAACATTTGAAGATAATATTTCCAGGGATGTTTAGGAAGGGGCTCCCCCTTCCCTACTTTGAGCATTTAGTTGATTTCCAGCTAGTCACTAGCTTCCCCATCCCATTTTAGTTTCTCCTAGTTTTGGATTCTACCTCTCTTGTTGCTTTCCCTGCAATTCAAAGATATCTTAAGGGAGTCTCTTTGTAAGATGCCCAATTTTCCCTTCTCTAGTGGCCCCAATGAAACTATCCTCTATCTTTTATTCGAAACTTTCCCAAGATTAGCCACCATAGTGTTGTGGTTCAAGTTTTCTTGGTCTTGATCATTAATCCAATCTTCTAGCCCTTCCTTTGTGTCCAAGTTGAAGCATTCACTTTTGGAAACTTCCACCAAATCTGCAAGTTCATTGCCTATCTCGATTAATAATTTTAACTCTTCCTCACCTGCCTTATTTCCTAACAATTCTTCCCTTATGGTGGTCCTTATCATATCTATTGCTTTGGAGAGCTTTTGATCGAGTGAGTTAGCTCTTCCTTGGACACCCAAATTGTTTGTCATCTCTTCCTCTCCCTAAGGTTCTATTGAAAAATCCTTTCCCAGTGCCCTAGCACCATTTGATTCTACTTGATGGGGCCTCTGTTGTGATAGATTTCAATTGGAAGATTTTGAGGTGCATTCCCTTCTCCCTTTGTATGAGGTGATGGTCTCCAACCCACAATTTTGACTAGGGAGTTAGTAGTGAAGGGGTCCTCAAAGAGGACCTGCAACTATTTGACTTGGTCCGAAGCCAGCCCAATTTACTTCCACAACACTCGATTTGGATTATTTGCCACACAGATCCTTATGTGGGTTCCTAATCCTTCCTGATCCCACCTTTCTTCCATGCAAAGGGAAGAGCCCTAGTTGTTTCTAAATTTTTCCAAAACTTTAGGTTATTAATACTCCAATGACAGATTTGGAAGGGTATACAAGTCCTGCACGATATCCACCTAATGATGAAGCGGATCAAAGCTTGCCTTCCAATGACATAGATAAAAACCACAACCATCCATGATCCATATTTCGTTCATTATCGTCTCTTGAATGTCCGTGGTCGGGGAAACTGCCATAAAAAAAGCATTGGCCAATGATTTGAATTCAAGATCTAGGCCCCATTTTCCATGCTACCAGCTTTTCAGACTTTCCTAATTTAGGGTTCTTCCATACCATTTAGCAACCAGGGAAACATTTTCCAACCTAGCGGTCTCGGCTTGAAGCTTTGGTGAGCCCAAGTTTATTGTTTTCTTGTTATTGCCTTTCGAGACTAATCCCTCCATGTTCATTTCTTCATGCCTCTACACTGTATTCCAAGTCGGAGGGTGTTTCCATCCATTGTAATTCTTGTTTCTTCCCCTCCTCGGGATCCAACCCCCTCTGCAAACCCCGACACCACCTCTAAAGCCCTGATTGTTCGAATTCCTTTGGTCTTGATGTCTGGCCTAGCAAAATTTAGCTTTGGTGTATCAGTGTCGATCCTAACGCCTATGTGCTCTAGGTTTTCTCCTTTCCTGAGGATGACTTCCATGATCATGCCATTTTTGTTTTTCACTTGTTGTTGGACACCTTCCATTGGTATGGAAGCCTTTTCTTCCCTTGCCAATCTCCCTTGACTCCAAATTCATGGAATGTCCACCTGTCGAGGTGCACACCCAGGCACACCATGCAATTCGCCAAAGATCCTCTGCGATTCATCCCTTCGCTGCTGCTCTGCTTCCGCTTGTGCCATTCCTCTAAGTGCTTTAACCATCTTCCTACAATGTTGTTCCTATTTTTTTTGTAGATTTTTTCCATTTCTATATTAATATTTTTATTAATATTTACATTTTGATATACTTTTATTTTGCATTTAGCTTATGCTATTTTAATTTTTAATTATTCTTGTCCTCTTATGAAATTAAAAGAAATAATTAATTATTAGAATTAATTTAATCTAAAATTTTCTTATTAAAATTTTAATTATTGTCAAATAATTATTTTTTAAATTTTTATGTCAATTAAATTTAAAATATTAAATCTAAATTAAAAGTTAGAGAGAGAGAAACTAACTTTTGATCAGTCATTCATGCCAACAATCCAAGGATAATATGTGTCCCCATGGAGTTATGTTTAGAGTAGCATGTAATTTGATTAAGGATATGATAATTAAAATTTAAGGTAGGTATTTAATGTATCCATTGCATACTTAAGGAGGAAAATAGATAAAGATAAAATAGAGGAAGAGAGAAGGGAGAGGGAGATAAAGAAAAGATATAGGGAGGCAAAGGGATAAAAGAGAGAAAGAAATGTCTTTAATGTACCCATTACACACTTAAGGAGGAAAATAGATAAAGAGAAAATAGAGGAAGAGAATTCAGGGAGAGGGAGATAAAGAAAAAATATATGGAGCAAAGTGAGAAAAGAGAGAAAGAAAGGAAGATATATATAGAGGTAGATATATATATATATATATATATATATATATATAGAGAGAGAGAGAGAGAGAGAGAGAGATGAGAATAAAGAGAGAGAAGCTATTTATATATTTGTCTCACTCCATCTCTATGTTTCTCATTATCTATCAATCTATCTTCCTCTCTCTCCCCTATTTCTCCCTATATTTGTCTTCCCTTTATTTATTTATTATCCCTGCTATCTATTTCTCTCTCCCCATCTCTCTCCCTTACTCTCTAAATTTCTATACTTATTTATCTCCCCCCTCACTCCCCCCTCTCTCCCTCTCTCCCTCTTTATCTCTCTCTACCTCTCTTTATATATAACTTTATATCTCTACTTCTATCCCTTCATCTCCCCTCTCTCCTTCTCTATCTATTAATCCTTATCTTGGTTTGCATCTCCATCTCCATATATATATCTCTATCTTCCTCTATATCTCTCTCCCCTGTCTCTATCTACTTACCTTTTCTCACATCTCTCTCTTCCCATATCTTTCTCAATATATGTATATCTCTATCTCTCCCTCTTTTTATCTATATATCTCCCTATCTCTCCATCTCTCCATATTACTCCCTCCTTATATATCTCTCTAATTCTCTCTCTTCTCTCTATTTCTCTTCCCATCTCTCTCTCCCTCTCTCCCTCCCCATCCTAGGCTTATATATCTCTTTATATATACTTCCCCATTTCTATTCCCATATATCTATATCTTTATTTCTCATCTCATATATAGCTTTCTCTCCCTCTCTCTATCTCCCCCTATTTTTCTCTCCCTCTCCATCGCTCTTTTTCTACCTGTACTTCTCTATATTTTTCTATATCTCCCTCTTACCATCTCTATATCTCCTTATATCTCTCCATCACTCAATCTCACCATCTATATGTCTCTATCTCTCTCCGTCTCTCCCTCTCCCTCTATATCTATCGATATTATCCTCTCTATCTCTCTACCTCTCCCGCTCTCATTGTTTATTTGTCTCCTTATTTGTCTCTCCCCTCTTTATCCATTTATTTCTCCCTATCTCTCCCCCTTTTCCTCTTCTTAGACCTCTATATCTCTATCTCTCCATATTTCTTCTTATATCTCTCTCTCTATACCTATATTTTTATCTTTCTATCTCTCTCCATATATATATATATATATATATATATATATATATATATATATATATATATATATATATATATATATATATATATATATATATATATATATATACGCATCTATTTCATCTCTCTTTATCTCTCCCTCTCCCCTTCATACCCCTCTCCTCCATGTATGTATCCATCTCCATCTTTTTATTCCTCTTTATCTCTATATCCTTACCCCTCTCTCACACACACTCTTCGCATTTCTATCTCCCCCTCTTTCTATCCCTATATCTCCCTCTCTCTCCATATTGCAACATAGCATGACTCTCTTGGTAATTTGAAGCTATCACTTCTTCATTGATAGATCGGTTACATAGAAATCACCATTTACTAAATGGCCTACCAAGTGACCTCACATTTTGTGCAAATGTATGCATAAAATAGATCAATTCTTTTCCTAATTGACCTTCCACACTTTTGGTGTACCCATTGCACATAGAGATGTGATTGCTAGTTTATTAATTTTTTGATTTATCATGATTTCTACTTCAAGGGATACAAACTCTTAAGGATGAAATTTTAAATACATGGAAAATTGTTGAGAATAAGAAGTTCTCCACCTTCAAGAAGGATAATGCATAATATAAAATCATTCTTCACTACCGTTATAAAGTTATGTTGTCAAGTTGGGTTTTCTGCATTTCATGGTCATCAAAGCTTTTGTAATATTTTGTTAGTTGAAAGGATTTTCATAACTAAAATATATTATTTTAGATATTTAATATGAATGGCAGAGATTCAATACCCTCCCTTTATCTAGTAATAAAATATTAAGGTTTATTAAGTCTATTTAGAATTTGACACTACTTAAGCATCTAGAAGCACATGTAATTAAGAATTTTAACATATTAATAATGTGTAATATATACATATATTTGTAGATGTATATGTAACATATATATATTAGGATAAGTCCACAAACATAGGTAACAAAGAATGGTCAACTACAAAATTTAATGTTATAAAATGTTTGTGTGTTTAAAAGCTTGGTCAAGCCTCAATGCATTATAATAGGTGCATTTTTTATGCTATTACAAGTATATTTTGGATTTTTTTTACTATAATATGTGCATGTTATATAACACATTCATTCTATAATACATATATATTATACAAATTATAATTCAAATTATAAAATACTATCTATTAGGCTTAGATTTCCAACCCTAAGGGGGTTGGACATGCATGTTGGGTTTCCAAATCCATGTTTTACATATAAAAAAAATCAAATTTTTTGTAGCATAAAAAATTATTCCCTATAATTTATTTTACTTTGTTTTGAACTCATTTTAGTAACCCCTTCAGAATTTTCTTTTATCCCTTTTTCAGCCCTAGCTTTAGCCTACTGTATCCTTATCTTTTATGTTTACCCTTTATACATGTGTTTTTCCCTTTCCAATGTGTTTCTTATCTACCTTAACTAAGTCTTATTCACATCTTAGAGGTGAAAGTGATCCTCACCACCAATATTTAATTTTTTTATTCCCGTTGTTGTCTTGAAAAATTTTAACTCCACTTTCTTAGAGTAAATTCTCAATACTAACATAGGAAAAGAGGGAAGACTCATATTTAGAGAATGGATAGTTATGGGCCAATTCATAAAAGAGGGTTAAATTTATTTCTTCCTCAAGATCTACTAAGTGGAAGAGGGTATTCCTTAGAGTTCCCTTAATAAAACAATTAAAGAAAAACAAAGTAATAAACAAGGTCATTACAATCATAACCTTAGTATAAGTTGACTCGCATTATATGACTAGAAACTTTAGACCTTGTTTACCTTTGATTAATAAAATCAAGAAAATGTTCATAAATGTAACATATGATAGAAACAAATATGTATCACATAATATGAATCCCCTTAACCTATCATACACATGTGCAACCCAAAAACCACCCTAATGTGTCTCTCTCACTGTTTAACTAATTATACACTCACAATATTTAACTTCTAAGTAATATCGCTAAATTAATAGAGATGACAAGATAGAAACAAATACAAGTAAACTGAAAAGATATTTTTTACTAATTTTAAGAGTGGTAGTGGATGACAATAGACTTTTGTTTGGATCATATAAATAATTGAATCAAACATAAATTGTCATACACAAAAATATATGCAAACTCAATCATGAAGCTAAGGAAACACTTAAAGACCATAAGCATTGCTCCCTATATATACAAGAAGAATTCATAATAAGGTATACATTAAAGATCAATAGGTGAACAAAACAAATCCATATTATCTATTAAAAATATTTTTCCAAATACTTTTTAATATAATTTATCAAATTCCCACAAGGAATAACAACAAATTAATGCAACACTATGATAAAAAAATATAGCCTCATGAAAAAATATGGCATACATATCCCTTGAAAATTGTAGACACCTAAAATTTGACCTCAACCAACCAAACACTACTTTAGCTTATCTTAAGTCATTAATTAAATAAATAACTTATTATCTATTTATTTATTTTACCCATCTCTTTTATCCCAACACCATTACCCCCCATTTTAATTAAATAAATTTTACACTTATTTAATTAAGTCTAGCCTTATCCCCAAATCCTCTAACTAATTTAATTTGTTAATTCTCAATTAGTTAATTAATTTACCTAGGTTAATTAATCTTTGTTACCTTTTCCTCCAAAATTTTATTTTATTTTATTCCTTAATACTTGTCCATTTAATCCTATCTAATAAGCTTGTTCACATGGATCTCAATCTAAAATTTTCATCATGGGAGAAGTGTCCACTTCACATGACTAAGACCTTAGCTAGATTCATTGAAACTAGACTCTTTCTGAAATTCAAACCAACTTTCCATCTTATCCATGCATTTCACATCACATCTCTTAATACCAGCCTTCCAAATAAATATGTTCCCTAATTCATTTCTAAACCTAGTCCTCATCCCTCATGTGACACGTTACATGAATATAACCTTTGATCCAAACCATAATCATCATTCCATTCTATCCATTCATCAACCAATCAATCTTGGCTCTTAATTTCTCTCATTGAAATTTTATAATTTAGAGGCCTCTCACCCCATTTGCATAAGAATTTTATCTCATGGTACTATTATGTTGCTAAATTTACTATATATTTCCTCCATACCCTATCCAATTTGTCACTATCATATCCTCATGCTATCCATTTTATCTATCATCATATTAATCACACTATCATGTCACTAATTTGATCAGAAAGCTCATTCCATCTATTAAGAGCATATAAATATGCTTTGGGTGCATCATATTCTAGCTCAATCATGGAATTTGAAGGTGATTTAAGGTAAAAATTTATGTGTTTATGCCATAGTAACGATACTTGTTAGGACTTAGTGAGTCTTGAGTTGAGTCACCCCAACCAAGTGTAGGGGACTCAGACTCAGACTTGGCTGAGTCTGAATGAGTCTTGGCTATACTCATCGATTCTGGTAGACTGAATGATCCTAGGTGAATCCTATTAGCAAGATTCAGCTGACAATGTGACTTGCAAAAAACAAAAGAAAACATAAAAAAGCTAATCAAATTTGGTTTTTTTGAGTTATATCTTCACCCCAACCCTAAAAGTAACTTCATTTCATTTACTTAGAAAAATAGGAGGAGAAAAGAGAGTTGTGAGGAAAAACAAGAGAGAATTGTAGGGCAACCAACAAAAAGTAGAAGAGAGTATGTGCAGGATCATGATGGGCCAAAAATTGGCTATATGATGGGTATGTGTAGGGTATGTGGCTAACGACCTTTTTTTTAACTTAAAATTGATGAAACGAAAAGGGTTTTTAAAGGAGAATCTCAACTTTCCACCAATATAAATTATGATTTACTTTGAATTTAATAAATAATTATTATTCATTTTCTATTGGAATTAAGACTAAAGTCCTGATTGATAGGTTCATTGAAAAACATCTATAGCTTTCAAATGACATCATATTTTTTGAATCTGAAACAGGCATCGCATTCTATGCTTTGCATACTATAGGATTGAAAAAAAATGAATTTCATGAAGTTTTGACCTTGGATGGTCAGACATAAGAGTTTTTTATATTTTTTAAAAGTTGTCATAAAAAAATCATAATTAATTATTTACTTGGAAAAAAATTACAAAAAATATGCATCACATCCAAACATGAGTCCTCTACTTATATCTAAAATCTTATAAAAAATATTATCATTTTATTGTGGTTAGGGTGGTCAGACAGACACCTACTTCTTATTTTTTCCCTTAAATTTAAGTACTACTGCATTGAAATTTCAAATTTTCACCAAATAGATTTTTTTTTTAAATTAACCTAGTAGTTTAGAAACTACATTCAATTTTCAATAGATTCTATTCTTCCATATTTTTGAAATAATATAGATAACTTATTCAAATGTTTATGTCAAGTTTCCTAACTCTATTTTTTCTGAATTTTTCACCAGTTAAGGGCCTATTTTTTCCATGATGATCCTACACATACCCAAAAAAAATCCATCATTAGATAGAATTTAGGAAGCTTCATACCAGCAAGGAGCTGCATTGAGATCTCTTTACAAGCGATTATGAGTTTTCATTTAATTTCAAGCCTAATCTAAGAGGTAAGCTTGATTTTATTTATTTTTTTTGTGTTTTTTAGTAAAAAATTCTCTTTTTTTTTAGTTTGTAATTTTTTTACAAACCCTACTGGAAATTTGAATAAATTTAGAAAGTGTAGTTCTTGTTGCATCAACCTTCATTTTCAATTCAAGCTATATTTTTCACATCTCAATTCCTAGCCAAAAAAGACTATTGTTGGAAACTTGTTGAAATATTTCCTAAGAAGAAAAAAGGAGAGGAAAAATGTAAATACCAAAACACTTTTTCATGGAGGCATAAAGAGATTGAAATACCATATTTCATGGATACCCATCCATGATGTAGTGGGATTCCCTCTTACACCTCTTGAGGCTATTCATGAGGTGCGAGTACAATTAGAATCATTTAAATTGTAAAAGGAAATGAAGAAGATGCAGGGAGAGGAGTTGGTGAGTATTGGTGGTGTTGGAGATGCTTCTTCCATGCCTCCATACCATTCTAATGCTAGTGCTTCTTTTAGTGTTGGTGTTGTTGGTAGTGGGAGTGGTAACATTGGTCCTAGAGTTCATAAATCAAGGATGGATTCATATTGTGTACCATGCACTTTTGGTTCCCAACCGTCACTTGAGATCATGGGTTGGAACAAGGAGACACATGATGTAGCCAAGAAATCAATTGTAGAATTCTGGTACTATTACACCATTCCATTCCATGTAGCCAGGTAATTCTTTTATGCTTAATTATTTTAAAATTTATAGTTTGATAGTTGATTCTTAATATCTTTGTCTCTTGAATTTTTATATTTAGAATCTAGATGTATTTCATTATCGAATTCAAATTGAAGGTTAAATTTTTCATTTTATAATACTCATCTAAGTATCTTATTAATTTATTTATGACATGTTTTAGGTCTCCCTTTTGGAAAAATATGGTTGATGTCACAACTATATGTGGGGCAGGGTTCATAGATAACTTTTGAGTCAAAAGGTGATTGATGTAAAATCCCAACTAGAGGAGCAATGCTTGCAATGGAGCAAAAAATGTTGCACAATCAAGACCAATGGTTGGACCAATAGGAGAAATGGGATGCTACTCAATTTTCTAGTTTCCTCTACACGTAATTGTACTTCCCTCAATGCATTGAATAATTTGAAATTTGAATTTTATTTAGTGATTAATATGGTTGATTTATATATTTTTAATTTAATTTATGTTATACTTCTTTTTTAGGTGGCACTATCTTCATCAAGTCCATTGATGCTTCCACATGTGTCAAAAATATTGCATACCTTTGTGAGGCTATAGAGGAGGTCGTACTTGAGGAGGATGAACAAAATGTGACTCAAGTGGTGACCGATAATGCAACAAATTATGTTGCTATTGGTAGACTATTGATGGAGAGGTACCCAAGTATAATTTGGACTCCTTGTGTTGCCCATTACCTTGACCTTGAATATTGGACAATTTTTGTAAGCTCCCATGGATCAAAACATGTGTGGATCTAGACAAAAACATTTGCAAATTTGTATACAATCACATATGGGTCCTTAGCCTAATGAGGTAATACATGGGGTTGAGGGAGTTGGCTCATCCTAACATCACTAGATTTACCACAAATTTTATCACATTACAATCCTTGATTCTGTTCAAGGTAGCTTTGAGGTGTATGTTTGTTGGTTAAGAGTGGAATTCCTCATCCTATGCTATGACCACTATAGGGATTGATAGAGAAATTGCATTTTTCATGAGCTAGGGTTTTGGCACCACTGGAGGAGATTGTGAATTTAAAATTTAATTCTACATTATGTTTTAATTTTTATTCATATTTTACTTTTATTTTTTTATTTTCATTCACTCTCACTTAAGTTAATGTTTCACAATATTTTCAGTTCATCGAGCCCTTGCTAGTTCTTCTACGAGTTGTTGATGGGGAGAAGCTTGCAATGGGCTACATTTTGAGGGCATGGATAGGTCCAAAGAGACCATTAGATCTATCTATGGTGGAGTTGAGGATAAGTATTATCCCATTTGGGAGATCATTGATCGGAGATGGCACCACCAACTGCATAGGCCCCTCCATACAACATAAATCCTAAATCCTGTAACGCCTATCGTGCAAAACCCAAAGGACAAAACAATGCACACATTTTTTTTAAAATAATACAAAGTAAACACATAATGAACCATTTAAACATAATTTCATTACACATTAACATCATAAACATCGAGTCCTTTGTGACACACGAGGTCACATCGTATAAAAAAACTCATAACGAAAGATTACAAGTAAAGCTAAATAACTTAATAAATCTTACATCCATCATATACATTACAATATCCATTTACAAAGGTACATCTATGTATCCATAAGTATAAGTATAAATACATCACATGATACAACCATAATAAATCCCATAAATGATGAATGGTTACAAACGTGCATAAAAAATACATCATTTAATAAATTACAAGTTCTCAATAAATGAATACAATGAAACCTCCAATACATGTGGGATAAATACATAGTACAAAGAATGTTTGAATACAAGATGAGTATGTGGTACAAGCTCCATTTGAATAATACTGTGAAGAATGAACATTGATGGGGAACCCAATGGGTGTGGAGCACGTTCCACCCGACCATGTGGGTTTTAGAAAAAACCCACCCCCCATGCCCATAGGTGACAAGGAAGTAACCAAGACAATGAATGCCATAAGATTAACTCCAATCAAGAATAACATAGTACAATAACTCCAAAGGCAACATCAAAGATAACATAGATCATAAATGATGACAACAAAGATTCAATCACAATAACTTAAGCCATAAAAAACATCACAAATAAACCAAGGCTGTAACCATTAACCACATGCCAAGTAAATCCAAAACCATAATCATAAAAAACTTCCAGAGGCAACCAAGAAAGGAAAGCACAAGGGAAACAAGTGGACAGTGTCATCGTATAGCCTACATGGGTTATCCTGGCCCTTCCTCCAACATGAGGTGTCAACCCCCATCTATGGTTATCCTAGCCCTTCCTCCTACTTGAGGTCTCAGCCCCATAGGGTGACACATGCAGAGCCGTTAACTTCTCCTAAGGACGAGGTAACGACTTTTCCAACCATATCCTTCTCAATCTACCATTAGTCTACGGTAGCCCTAATGGATAGATGAGGTATCCAAGATTATCTTATATGTTTTTACTACCCATACCCCTAAGTTCTATTATTAGGTTTTCACTTGTTAATCTACCCTTATGTGGGTTATCTTGAGCCCTTCCTCCTATTTGAGGCACCGGTCCCCACGAAGAGCCACTCTCCCTGAAGGCCCCGAAGCATAATAAAATCAAAACAAGGGTTGTACCATAAAGAACAAAGCATTAAGTCTCAATAGATGACACGTGAGGCATTACCCATCTTGCTAAAAACACACAAAAGTGTTTGAACAAAGCCTCGTACAATCCTTTCAGAATAAAGACACCAATATCTTGCTACATCAAGAGCACATAAAATGAGGATAAACACACAACAATAAAATCATGCCTTTGGAATTCTAAGGATCACAACATCCACAATCAGGTTCTCAAAATCAACAAGGTCCCCACATCATAAAAACCAAAACGATGACCCAAGGAAATAATGAAGTCAAGCTGATTTGGAAAATAGAATAACATTTAATGATTTTCACACAAAGTTAAATAATTCTTTTTAATCCATTACTAAATCTCTTTTTCCCTTTATAAAATATTGCAATAAAATTTCGATAACAATTCAAATTGATAAATATATTTTTTCCTTTTTCCTTAACAATCACAATTATAATTTTCATACTCATCATGAAAATAGTATATCTATATATTTGTTTCAGATATATATATATATATATATATATATATATATATATATATATATATATATATATATATATATATATATATATATATAAAATGAAACCACAATACAAAATAAAAATAAAACAAACATTAAAAAAAATGGCAATATTACTAAGGTCATTCGGCCATAACAAGTCACAGCCATCCAGCTACAAAGACTGCACACAACAGTCTTGTTGAATGTTGCGTACAACAGTCTTCAAGGCTGTTGTGGCAGTCATAAGGGCTATGGAAGGGTACCGGGGGGGAGGGGTGGTACGTCCAGTGTCATCCCTCCCTAACATAATTAAAATTCATCCCTTCTCATTTTTCAATGAAAAATAATTTTTCGATTCATACACATATATGTAAAAATATATGAATCTCAAAATTTTGTTAATACAATATGCAAAAATCTATATATATTTATATATATCCTAGATATATATATATATATACACATGAACACCCGTAAATACAATTTTTCAAAATAGGGATAGATTTTTCTAAAAAATACAGGAATAAAGATAATCTAATCAATTATTATTTTCCTCCTATCAGACAAAATTTCTTTTAAATTGGTGAGAGAAATTTTTATATTGAATCCCTAATTTTTTTACAAAAATATGTTTAAATATGGGCATCCATTGGTTTCAAAAAGAAACTAATTTTCTCTTAACAACATTATAAAGAAATTCTGGAACACTATCAGAGATTCAAACAATAGATTTTTTCCCAATTACTTGTTACCGAAAGGATTACCCAAAATCCCATAATATTTTAATATGATTGCCATTACAAATTTAACAAAAAGAGAAAGAGAATTTATGGAACCTGGAGTCCTGAGCTTGCTGAGAGGTGAATGATGAAGCTTTCCTTGATTCAAACTAGTCTTTTCAAAGAGCTCCCTTTTCTTCTATAGAATGTCTCCACCAGATTCCCTTGACCAATTTCCTAATCTATTATTTAATTCAGAAGAACCTCCCCAGAACAATGAAAAAGTGAAACAATTAAACAGAAAACTCCAGAGGATCCAATTTTTTCAGAACTCCTATATTTTGAAGCTTCTGTCAATTCCCGTGAATGAAAATCTCACAATTTTGTTATTAAATAAAAATATATCTTCCTCTTTTTCGAAAACTCTATAAATCAAAATTAAAACAAGTTTTCTAATTTCATTCCCATCTTTACAACGAAAACTCCACATTCATTGGTCCTTTTCATCTTTTCTTTTCTTTTCTTGATTTTTTTGTATTTAACAACACTTTTTGTTTTAAATTTGATTTTGCAAGTTTTACTTGCAATTCACACAATTTAATTTAGTTAATTAATTAATTTCATAATTATCCTCAACATGCTATTTTAATTAAATTATCAAAATACTAATTTTTAAATAATTTAATTTACACATTTCCATTTATTTATTTTTAATAAATTATATGGATTTTAATATAAAACTTTTATATTTTAATACAAACTATTCCAACGCTATTATCAACATTTATTAACATCATTCAATTATTTAAATTATATCATAATAAACACCAACATAAAATAAATACCAAAAGTACACTCACACAAACCACTATAATAAAATGCAAAAATGATAAAGGTTAAAGACGCACAATACCACTAAAGAAAAGATGGGTTGACAAAACATGGGACATGGTGACTTCCTTGTCATCACGGTTTCAAATTCATGCCCATTGGGTTAAATTGATGCTCGCCCTATCCTGTTGAAGCAGGTGGAATCAAGACTCTGTTCCTGGAATTCCTGCATACAAACAAGGTTGTGTACAACATGTATATATATAATCAAAACATCATATTGTGAGAAGGAATTGCAGCTTAGCACGACACTCATAAACAAGTGGTGCTACATTGTCCCCTCACCAAAACTATACTAACAATTACAACATTAAATATAAAGTAACATTGCTAAACTAACTGATCACATCATAAAATAATTGCTAAACCACTGCATGACAATGTATTACTGAAATCAAATTAAACATCACCAAACCAAATGTAACCATAATGTCATATCATAATATCCATGTCCTCAAATGAAGTAGCATAATCATCAAGTAGTCTAAACTATCCAATCCACCAATCCAAACAATAACAGTACTATAAAAGTCTGAAAGTATCAGGCAAAAAGGATAGAAAGACAAGAAGTCCAAGCAACAACATGAGGGGTATTACATCCTTCCCCCCATGAATTTGGCTTACTCCTGGATGCCAATAAATAGGTAAGGATAGGATTCCCTGATATGGGAGGAATCCTCCCATGATGTTGAAGTCTCATCATTGGGGTCCCACTAGACCTGCACCTACTCAATATCCCTACCTCTAAGGGTGAGTCTCCTGTGCTGCAGCATAGCCATGGGCTCGAGAGCTAGCTACCCATCCTCGACCTATAGAGAATTCCAATCAAGTATGTGAGTAAGATTAGGAAAATATGGTCTAAGGACTGAAACATGAAAAGCATCATGAATCCGCGACAGACTGGGTGGCAAGGCCAGGCAGTAGGCAATAGGACCAATTCTTCCTAACACCTCAAACAGCCCAACAAAGTGTGGCGCAAACTTAGAACCCTTTCCATAATGAATAGGGCTCTTCCAAGGATGAACTTGAAGAAACACTCGATCTCCAACTACAAACTATCAATCAACTCTGTGTGCATCAACATACTTCTTTTGCCTGTCTTGAGCCATTACAAGATGCTCTTGGATGCGAGCTACCTTTTGCTCCATATATCGAATCATTTCAGGTCCAAGAAGAACCCTGTCCTCTAATCAATCCCAACTCAAAGGGGTACGAAAGGTATGGCCATATAAAGCTTGAAATGGAGCCATGTCAATGGAACTATGATAACCATTGTTATAGGAAAACTCGATCAAATGTAGATAATCTTCCCAATGAGATTGTTGGTCCATGACATACATGCAAAGTATATCCTCAAGCACCTGATTGACTCTCTCAGTCTGACCATCTGTCTCAAGATGGTAGGCAGAACTAAAGTTCAACTTAGTCCCTAAGGATCACTACAAAGAGGTCCATAACGTGGATGTGAATACCAAATCTCTATCAGAAATGATTCTTCAAGGTATCCCATGCAATTGAATAATGTCTTCCATGAACACCCTGGCCACCACAAAAGTAGTATAGGAAGATTGGATAGGCGAGAAATGGGCTACCTTGGTCAGCCTGTCCACAGTGACCATGATAGTGTTGTGCCACCTAGAAGACATAGGCAAGCCAACAATGAAATCCATAGAGATAATATCCCACTTCCATTCTAGAACAAGATGAGGCTACAAAAAACTTATCGGATGATGATGCTTAGCCTTAACCCTCTGACATTCTAGACACCTAGCCACAAAATCAGCGATATCATGCTTCAATCCTGCCCAAAAATATAGTGAGCATAGATCCGCATACATTTTGTTAACTCCAAGATGTGTCGAATAAGGAGCCCGATGGGCTTCATTCAAGATTAGGGTGCAAAGACCCTCTATAGGAGGTACATACATTTGACCTGCATAGCACAAAACACCATCAGAATCCAACGAGTATCCAACAAATTTTCCTTCTAGAGTTCTACTTGAATCAATCTCATATTTCTCCACTTGATACCAATTATCCAAAGGAAGAGCTGCGAAGATCTGACTCCTCAAATCAACCTCAAGAGCGACAACAAAAATCTCATGCTTGCGTCGACTCAATGCATCTACCACCACATTCTCTTTTCCCTGAATATACTTCACTTCAAAATCATATTCTCACAAGAATTCCATCCATCCTCCTTGTCTTGCATTCAGGTTTGGTTGTGTGAAGATGTATTGCAAACTACGATGATCTGTATGCAACTCGAACCGATGCCCAAGGAGAAAGTGTCACCATCTTACCAAAGCATGAACAACTGTGCCCAATTCTATATCATGTGTGGGGTAGTTCAATTCATGATCCTTAAGTTTCCGTGATTCATATGCAATCACTCGCCCTTCTTGCATCAACATGACCCCTAAGCCTTCTAAAGAATCATCCGTACAAACAACAAAGTCTTCTATCGGATCCGGTACTGCTAAGATTGGTGCAGTGTCAACTTTTCCTTAAGGGTTTGGAAAGCTAACTGACATTGGTCGGAGCATAGAAATTTCTTTCCCTTCCTCTAAAGAGAGGTGATAGGATGTGCCATCCTTGAAAATCCTTTGATGAACTACCGATAATAGCCTGCAAGTCCCATGAAATTGTGAATTTCTGAAACATTTGTGGTTGCGGGCCAATCCACAATGGCCTAAATCTTTGTAGGATGAATAGAAATTCCCTCACCCGAAATCACATGACCTAAATATTGAACTTAAGTATTATAGAAGTCACACTTTACCAGGTTGGAAAACAACTAATTGTCCCTTAAGCATTGCAACACCTATTTTAGATGCTCCTCATGTTCTTCAATAGACTTGGAATAGATCAGAATGTCATTGAGAAACATAAGGAAGAATCTATCCAAGTACGTTTGGAACACTCCATTCATTAAGCTCATGAAGACAAAAGGTGCATTCATTAACCCAAACGACATCACAGTGAACTCATAATGTCCGTATCAAGTTAGAGATGTTGTTTTATGAATATTTGCATCTGTAATCCGCAACTGATGATATCCCAATTTGATATCTATTTTAGAAAATACCTTTGCCCCTTTTATTTGATCAAAAAGATCAATTATGGGCAAGGGATATTGGTTCTTCACCGTTACTTTGTTCAACTGCCTGTAACCAATACACAAGTGAAGAGAACCATCCTTCTTCTTTACGAATATGACAGGTGCTTCCCAAGGGGAAACACTTGGGCGGATAAACCCCTTAGCCAAAAATTCTTCCAATTGCAGACAGAGTTCCTAAAGTTCTTGCATTGTCATTCAATATGGAGCTCGAGATATCGACTCAGGTCCAGGTACCAAATCAATCCTGAAATCTATATCCCGTTTTGGCGGCATACCAGGTATCTCTCCTAGAAACACATTAGAAAAATCCTTAAGGAGAGGGTAATCATCCAATGACACCCCTTGACTATCCTCTAACTCTAGATCACTCATAGATACTACAAAAAGCTAACAACCCTGTCGGAAGTACCTTTTAAGTTGCATAGCAGAGATCATTCGCAATGAGATGGGCCTTTGAATGCCCATGATCTCCACCTACTTTCCGGAATCATCAATGCACTGCACTACTTTACAGTGATAGTCTATCACGACACGATGAGAACTCAACCAATCCATACCCAAGACGACATCATATGAGCCAAGTGGTAGGATACAAAGGTCCACTTTAGTTGTCAATGCCCCTATACTTAGACTACAACCCTACACAAGCTTCTCTACCACAAACTTTAACCCTGAGGCCAATTCTACCTACCATTTTATGCCTTGACTAGTTGCCACCTGTCTACATCACTCAACTACTAAAGGAGATATAAAAGAATCAGATGCACCAGCATGAAAGAGTATAGAAATGCTAGTGTTATGCAACACACCTGATGTCTCAATGACGACGCTCTGGTGGTCTGCCTATCGATTATCCACTGTCGTAAAGACACGATGATATTTCCTTGCATCGCCCACTGTTGGCTTCGATCTAGCTAGTCTCTGATTAAATCCTGAGGCACTCTTTTGTGGACACAATCTAGCAATATTCCCTTGCTGCCCACATGAGTAGCAACCATTACCTCTGCCAAATCCTCTACCCCCTAATGGAGCATTTGACTACTGAAAGCTTCCTTTACTCTGTGTTGACTAAAAACTAGGTGCAGGCTACACAAAACGCTCCTAACAAGCTCGGTTCTAGTTTTGATCCCTACGAAACTGAGAATTTCCACCCTGCTAAGATTGAGAGTTTTTATGCTTCGACTGTGACTACTATTGTTGTTGCTGCTGACCCCCTTTAGAGGGTCATACCTATTCCTAGAAGATCCTATAGCCTGTGACTGACATCCATGAGTGCTAAAACTAGGTGTAGGTGCACTGCCAATCTATACTCCAATGTGGCCACCCAAGGCCATGGAAAAATTCTCCTCTACCAAACGAGCCTTTTCAACTGTAATTTCCATCGTCTTCATTTCGAAGACTCGTATGCCTCCACTAATTTAGGCATTTAAGCCTTGAAAAAAATGTTGCACTAACATCCCTTCATCATGGCTAATCCTTGCATACTGCTTCAGTTCATAGAAGTTTCGCTCATACTGTTCAACGAACATCGACATCTTCTTAAGGTCATGAAACTCATCTGCCCTGCGTTGCCTCCAATGATTTGAAAGGAAGTGAGCCCTGAACCTCTCCAGAAATAACTCCCATGTGATCATGCTGATATCCGGATGTAACTTTTGTTCTTCCAGCCGCCACCAAGTGGATGTGAAGCCTCGCAAATGCATGACTGCGCACCAAGCTTTGGTATTGCTACCATAGGGGTGCATCGCAAAGCATCAATCCAAATCAGTTAACCAAGTTTCCACTTCTAAACCTCCTCTAGAATGGTTGAATGTAGGTGGGTGTGCTCTCATAAAATCTCTCATATGACCAACTATCACTACATCCTGATCTATCGTTATCTCCCTCCACCTCGATGACCTTTCCCTTTCTCTCTCAACCCGCTACTCCTCCTCTGGCCTGGGTCCCAACCGATCAAGAATCTCCCTCGAAATGTGCTGCAACTGTTCATCTAAACTAGGTTGTCTCAGGTTTTTCTCACCACCTGATGGATTACTTTGAGGACTCTAATGTTCCTCATGCTCATAACCATGGGAACTAGAAGCTGAAGGAATTTTTCAGTTTGCTCTATGACCAACACCACGGCCTCTTCCTCGGCCACGTCCTTTACCTTGAGGCATATTTCTGCACAACAAGATAAAGGTACAAGTGAGCTCAAGAGTCAAACACAAAGGTTGCCTAATGGAATTAACTACCCAGAGACCCTAGCATTTGCAAACCTTGGCTCTGATACCAAGTTGTAACGCCCATCGTGCAAACCCCAAAGGACAAAACAATGCACAATTTTTTTTTAAATAATACAAAGTAAACACATAATGAACCATTTAAACATAATTTCATTACACATTAACATCATAAACATTGAGTCCTTTGGGGCATGTGAGGTCACATCGCATAAACAAACTCATAATGAAGGATTACAGATAAAGCTAAATAACTTAATAAATCTTATATCCATCATAAACATTACAATATCCATTTACAAAGGTACATCTATGTATCCATAAGTATAAGTATAAATACATCACATGATACAACCATAATAAATCCCATAAATTATGAATGGTTACAAAGGTGCATAAATAATACATCATCATTTAATACATTACAAGTTTTTAATAAATGAATACAATGAAACCTCCCATACATGTGGGATAAATATTTAGTACAAATAATGTTTGAATACAAGATGAATATCTGGTACAAGCTCCATTTGAAGAATACTGTGAAGAATGAACATTGATGGGGAACCCAACAGGTGTGGAGCACATTCCACCCGACCACGTGGGTTTTAGAAAAACCCACCCCCTATGCTCAGAGGTGACAAGGAAGTAACCATGACCATGAATGTCATAAGACTAACTCCAATAAAGAATAACACAGTACAATAACTCCAAAGGCAACATCAAAGATAACATAGATCATAAATGATGGCAACCAAGATTCAATCATAATAACTTAAGCCATAAAACACATCATAAATAAAACAAGGTTGTAACCATTAACCACATGCCAAGTAAATCTAAAACCATAATCATAAAAAACTTCCAGGGGCCACCAAGAAAGCAAAGCACAAGGGCAACAAGTGGAGAGTATCATCATATAGCCTGCATGGGTTATCCTGGCCCTTCCTCCAACATGAGGTGCCAACCCCCATCTATGGTTATCCTGGCCCTTCCTCCTATTTGAGGCGTCGACCCCATAGGGTGACTCATGCTAAGCCGTTAACCTCTCTTGAGGATGAGGTAACGACTTTTCCAACCATGGCCTTCTCAGTCTACCATTAGTTTGCGGTAGCCCTAATGGATAGATGAGGTATGCAAGATTATCTTATATGTTTTTACTACGCATCTCCCTAAGTTCTATTATTAGGTTTTCACTTGTTAATCTACTCTTACGTGGGTTATCGTGAGCCCTTCCTCCTATTTGAGGCATTGGTCCCCATGAAGAGCCACTCTCCCTGAAGGCCCTGAAACATAACAAAATCAAAACAAGGGTTGCACCATAAAGAACAAAGCATTAAGTCTCAATAGATGACATTTGAGGCATTACCCATCTTGCTAAAAACACACAAAAGTGTCTGAACAAGGCCTCGTACAATCCTTTCAGAATAAAGACACCAATATCTTGCTACATCAAGAGCACATAAAATGAGGATAAACATCCAACAATAAAATCATGCCTTTGGAATTCTAAGGATCACAACATCACAATCGAGTTCTTAAAATCAACAGGGTTCCCACGTCATAAAAACCAAAACAATGACCCAAGGAAATAATGAAGTCAAGTTGATTTGGAAAATAGAATAACATAATGATTTTCACACAAAGTTAAATAATTCGTTTTAATCAATTACTAAATCTCTTTTTCCCTTTATAAAATATTGCAATAAAATTTTGACAAGAATTCAAATTTATAAATATAATTTTTCCTTTTTCCTTAACAACCACAATTATAGTTTTCATACTCATCATGAAAACAATATATCTATATATGTTTAAGTTTTGTATATATATATATATATATATATATATATATATATATATATATATATAAAGCATTTAAATATATAAATATTTCCTTATTTTATATATACTTAATTTTTGGGTTAGCCCAAGATACGCACATACACACACATATATAATATTAAATGAAACTATAATACAAAATAAAAATAAAAGAAACATTAAAAAAATGGCAATATTACTAAGGTTGTTCGGCCATAACAAGCTACAACCATCCAGCTGCAAAGATTGCACACAACAGTCTTCAAGGCTGCTGTGGCAATCATAAGGGTTGCGGAAGGGTATTTGGGGGGGGTGGGCTGGGAGGTACAGCTAACACCGTCCCTCCCCAACACTCTTTCAATTAATTTTTTTTTTAATATAATTAAAATTTGTCCCTTCTCAATTTTCAATGAAAAACATTTTTTTTTCGAATAATATGCATATATGTAAAAAAATATATGAATCTCAAAATTTCGTTAATACAATATGCAAAAATCTATATATATTTAATATATATAAATATATTTATATATATATCTATATATATGTATATATATACATGAACACCCGTAAATACAAGTTTTCAGAATAGGGATAGATTTTTCTCAAAAATACAGGAATAAAGATAATCTAATTAATTATTATTTTCCTCTTATTAGAAAAAAATTCTTTTAAATTGGTGAGAGAAACTTTTATATTGAATCCCTAATTTTTTTATGAAAATATGTTTAAATATGGGCATCCATTGGTTTTAGAGAGAAACTAATTTTCTCATAACAACATTATAAAGAAATTATGGAACACTATCAGAGATTCAAACAATAGATTTTTCCCCAATTACTTGTTACCCAAAAGATTACCCAAAATCCCATAATATTTTCTTTTCCCAAAACAATATGATTGCCATTACAAATTTAAGAAAAAGAGAAAGAGAATTTATGGAACCTGGAGTCCTGAGCTTGCCGAGAGGTGAATGATGAAGCTTTCCTTGATTTGGACTAGTCTTTTAGAAGAGCTCCCTTTTCTTCTACAGAATGTATCCACTAGATTCCCTTGACCAATTTTTTAATCTATTATTTAATTCAGAAGAACCTCCCCAGAACAATGAAAAAGTGAAACAATTAAACAAAAAACTCCAAAGTATCCAATTTTTTTAGAACTCCTATATTTTGAAGCTTCTGTCAATTCTCGTGAATGAAAATCTCACAATTTTGTTATTAAATAAAAAGATATCTTCCTCTTTTTTGAAAATTCCATGAATCAAAATTAAAAGAAGTTTTCTAATTTCATTCCCAGCTTCAAAATTAAAAGAAGTTTTCTAATTTCATTCCCAGCTTTACAGCCAAAACTCCACATTCATTGGTCCTTTTCATCTTTTCTTTTCTTTTCTTGTTTTTTTTTATATTTAACAACACTTTTTGTTTTAAATTTGATTTTTCAAGTTTTACTTGCAATTAACACAATTTAATTTATTTAATTAATTTATTTCATAATTATCCTCAACATTCTCTTTTAATTAAATTATAAAAATACTAATTTTTAAATAATTTAATTTACACATTTCCATTTATTTATTTTTAATAAATTATATGGCTTTTAATAAAAAAAAGTAATATTTTAATACAAACTATTCCAATGCAATTATCAACATTTATTAACATCATTCAATTATTTAAATTACATCATAGTAAACACCAATGTAAAATAAATACCAAAAAGTACACTCACACAAACAACTATAATACAATGCAAAAATGACAAAGGTGAAAGACGCACAATACCACTAAACAAAAGATAGGTTGAAAAAGCATGGGATGGGGTGACTTTCTTGTCATCTTTGTTTCAACTTCATGCCCGTTGGGTTAAATTGATGCTTGCCTTGTCCTGCCGAAGTGGGTGGAATCGAGACTCTATTCCTGCAATTCCTGCATACAAACAAGGTTGTGTACAACATGTATAAATAATCAAGACATCATATCGTGAGAAGGAATTGTAGCGTAGCAGGCCACTCGTAAACGAGTGGTGCTACACTGTCCCCTCACCAAAACTATACTAAAAATTACAACAATAAATAGAAAGTAACATTGTTAAACTAACTGATCACATCATAAAATAATTACTAAACCACTACATCACAATGTATTATTGAAATCAAATTAAACATCACCAAACCAAATGTAACCATAATGTCATATCATAATATCAATGTCCTCAAATGAAGTAGCATAATCATCAAGCACTCTAAACTATCCAATCCACCAGTCCAAACAATAACAATACTATCAAAGTCTCAAAGTATCAAGCAAAAAGCATAGAAAGATAAGAAGTCCAAGCAGCAACATAAGGGGTATTACAAATCCAACCTTTTGATTCCACCATAATTTCCATGCAAATAATGAGGTTCTTAGTGGGTTCTACTTGGTGATAAAGTGGATGTTGCTTGCTATTACTACATAGATAGTGCACAAGATAGACACCTTTACTACTACATAAGGAGAAATTTTTTCTTGAAAATGTGCAAAGATAGTAGCAAAAAATTACAGTCAAGTAAAGTATATTTAAGGGCATAATTTTCATCTTTTTATATTATAATTTATTATTAAATGTTGAGCTTGAAACTTGAAACTTAAAAATTAAAGCTAGAAATGAGATTGATCTTGTTTCTTTTTCACATATTAGATAGATGGTGACATATGTTTGGTGTTGATACATGAAACCTTTAAAATATTGTCATTTGTATATTGAGCTAGCCATGTAGTTTATCTAGTTGTGAGTGTAATTGCAGTATGTTTGAGAACATACACTCCAAGAAGCACAATAGACTGGCTGCGGAGAGGAAGAATGATTTAGTATATGCTCATTACAACCCTCATCTCAAACACATGAATATTTTTTACCATGACTCCACCCCGATCAAGCTAGAGGAGGTTGATCCATATTCTGAGTGGATCAATAAGGCTACAAATGCATTCTTTAGTGACAAGGACCTTGATTGGGTGGACTAGGAAGATAAAGAGGATGAGGTTTTAGTCATGGTTGAGGAGGAGGCTAGGACACAAACATACACAACTAGTGTTGGTGAGAGTGGCATGGAGTCACAAGTAGAGACTATAGTTGCAATTGCTACATCATCCAGGACCCTTAGATGCCTTCGTAGGAAGGATGTTGCCTCCTCTATGTCATATAATTGTAGTTATTGTTTTGATATTTCATATTTTTATGGAATGTTTGATGTCATGAATTTCATATTCCATGAGTTTTGGATACATTTGACTATATTTATATACCTAAGTGTGTTATTTCCTTCAACAACTCACCTAAAATTTGTTTACTTTATACTTATGTGATTGATGTATACTTGTGTATGTGATCAAATTTCCTTCTATTTAATAATTTTAATGTGTCTTTAAGGTTTATTTAATAAAGTGTGCATGAAACAAATTTTAAATCCTTAAAAATATCTAAATTTATAGTGTTTTTCATTTTTCCAAGTCTATGTTGAGTCTCAAGTCCCGAGTCGAGTCACCCTCACCGAGTCCATGCCTCGTAACTATGGTTTATACATTCATCTTGCTTCATCCACTTTATTTCATTTTATTATTGTCAAAACATCCAAATAATGATAACTTAGAGGCTTGTATTATGAAGGAACTTATACAATCAATACCCTCCATCTTCTTGCAACATATATGCAGATGAAAATAAAGCTTGAGTTAAACAAATTTCAATACCCTAAAATAATCTTGTCTAGAGGACACACACGATTTATAGAAACACTTGTCCATGACCATGTAGGAATGAGAAAATAATCTTGAACTACGTTAATTGACACCCTAAAATAATCTTTAGCAGTGAACACATAAACATTTAGACAAATTGGCCACCAATACATCTTCAAAATTTACATATTGGCTTAATTTACTACACAAAATTGAGTATAATTCTACCATTTGTTTCAAACTAAGAGTTGCACAACCAACTATATCAATTATGAATCTTTTCATTCAATTTACTTGTATCATGAGAACATGATCAAGTTTGATTTTGCATTGATAAGGAAACCCTTAAGATTTTCCTTCAAATGAAGACAAGAGAGCATTTTCCATTTGTTTATGAAGCCACTTATACAAATCTCATTTATCAACTTCTATTCATCATTCAATTATAGAGGTGGCCAATATATAAATATTTATCATGTCATATACCCTCCCTAAACAACTCAATATAGGTCAAATTCAACCTACAAGATAAAGGTAAGCCACAAACAATACCCATCAGTTGAAGTAGATAATTCATTTATTGGGCCATTAATATGTTACTTGAGTCACCAACCACAAACCTAAACCCATGCCTTCCTTTATCACTCTTTGAATATGCAATGAAAATCCTTGAAAATGATTTTAATCATTTCAAAAGTAGTTAGGCACAAAACTAGCTTAAATAATCTAAATTCAAGAGGATTTATAGCTAACAATAATCTTAATTGGACCTATAGTAGATCCATGGTTTAGTGTATAGTTAATAGTAGGAAGGTGATTGGGAGAGCTCACTCCCTCTAGCCAATTTGGTGGCTAGTGCCAAACCAAAGGACTCTACATGTAAATAAAAATAAAATAAATAAATCAATATTTTAAGTGATTCCCATGTAGCCCACCAAAAAACACATGAGCTCTACCACATAATCAACTTAGGACTACCAAACTTTGTTGGCATGGAGACACTTGGCATAGTACCATTTTCCCTGAGAACCAATACATATAATTGTTATGATTATAGACACGAGCCCTCTAGTGACATCAACAATAGACCTTTGCATTAGTACAAATGATCCACATTGGTCTTTTAAAATTTGGCTATTTTACCATACATCCATGGCTTAGTAGAACATTGCCCCACACATACCATACTAAAACAATTTAATGAAATACAACCACTCAAAGAACTCAATGTATATCAATGAGTGGGGATTGATTGGATAATTTGAATCACAACTACAAAGGGAACTTTACAATAGCTAGTTTCCCAATTAGTGCTCGAAGGAAAAAGACCCAACTAAAATCTTGGTTATTGCTATAACTAGTTAATACTAATTCAAGCTCATTATTATGGTGGATTTTCATCATGTCATTCTCTTATTTATCATTATAGTATTTTTGTTACACTAAATATGTTATAAATCCTCTATTTTCAAAATAAGAGGGAATGTTGGAGGGTTACTATTGCATTGTTAGTGTTCATCCCACATGCAGTACTTCATGTACTATCACCTTATGTTCAATGTATTTGGAATGATCCAATCTAGAGCTTGTATAACTTACAATAATCACCCTTTTTCTCATGGGATTTATCCCAACATGACACAAGGTCAGATATTTTAATTTTTTTTACCTTGGCTTTTTAATCAAACCAATTTTTTACTACATATAAATGTTTAGTGAAGTGATGTACGGATTTATTTGATTTTCCCTCTAGGTATAGCAGTTCAATTAATCTGGCTTCCATTTTATATCTTCTAAACCTAAGTATTCCTAGGAAAACTACTTGGTGAGAATTTTCAAGTTATTGGGTAAATTTTCTAATTCATATTTAAATTGTATCCTATCTACCAATAAGGAAAATTTAAGCTTTTGTCAATTAATTTTATGTCGATATCCAACAAGTTATTATATGCAGTCTCTACTAGACCGTTACCCTACAAATACCGGTTTCAAGAAAAAATTAAAACTATATCATATTCGAAAGGCCAATTCAAAAAATTTAGTGAAGAAATGTAAGGTAGTCATTACATACCATAGAATGAGGAACTCCAAACTATGTAATGATATTTTATTCCAGAAAATTTATAACAATATTAGTGGTACATTATTTTGTACATGTCGCCTCTAACCATTTGGTAAAATAATAATGACTATCAAAAGATACCCATGTCTAGTGGATGGATGATTTATTGTTCCTATAAAATCTTGTCTCCATTGTGCAAAGAGACACATCTCTGTAATAGGCTGCAGTGGTTGTGCCGCAAAATCTTTCTTTAAGGACAACAATTTGACAAGTGTGAAAATGAATAATATGGTCTAGAGTGTCTCTAAAAATCATAGGCTAGTAGTAACTAGCTCTCGGGACTCAATGTGGCATCATTAAGCATAATCCATGTGTTCCAAATTTTTCATGGAGTTCTTTTAAAACATTTTAAACTTATGAATGATTCAAGAATATGAGTTGAACTCCATCATGGTTATTTTTAAAAATAAATGCTACCTTGAACATATAACTTTAGGATTTTATCCTGAAATATCTTCGAGATGTTTCACATTTAGTCCACACATATTGGTTGTTGTAAAAAATGAACGATATTAGCATATCATTCATCTACAGAAATAACATAAATAATGCACTGATATTTTGTAATATGAGGATTAGTTTCAGATTTAGTCTACATCAAAGCATGAAATCAAATAAATTTCACAGGAACAACCTTCAAATCAAATTTTTGTGGAACACTAATGACAAGGAGCATTTGAATATAGCCGTAATCCGCATCAATCAAAAAAATATTTCATTTTGAATTGTTATTTTAATTTTGGTCTGCAATTTAAATTTGGCTTCGATGGTTGATTTGGGGGCGATCAGGTGACATTATTGTTATTATTTGATAAAATGTCATATTCTGATTTATGTCTTCAATTTTAATGCAATAAGTTTCATTTCATTTCCATGATCAATTAATACAATGAGTTGAATAATTACTCCTTATTTTATCTATGTAAATTCTTTTTTATAGTTGCAGTTTATTTTCCTCTTTCACCCAAAATAACATTTAAATAGAAAACCTTTATATACCCAAGAATCAATCTAAATGGTCTTGGGTCTTAGGTTGAGGCTTTCTATAAAGATTGAGTTAATGAATATCTTGAATATTTTCTAAGTCTCAAAGGATTAATCAATTCGAAGAGTTTGGTTTTCTTAACAAGTGTAAAAAGCCTTATAGCAGTGGCAAAAATGCCTTTGACTCAATCAAACACCACGTTGCAGCCTTTGGAGGGAATACCTTAATGAGAAGAGTGTGAGTTGTAACGTGAGAAAGGGTCAACTACTGTAGGGTTTTCAACAACTTTCTAGGTATCCTTCCATAGTTTTTGCAGTTTTCAATGGCAGTTAAGGCTGTTTCAAATGTCATATTGAAAGGGAAAAGTGGAGTTCCAGTCTTCTTTAAACACGCAGCTGTGAGAAATCTGCAGACATGCAATGCGAGCTTGTTGGTTATTCATTTCCATTGATTAGCTTTAAAGACATTACTGTGAGGCAGTTGAACGTGGGAGGGCATCAAGCGTGAGAAAAGGAGACATGGAGATGATTATTCGGCCCTCATTGATCATTAATTTTCAAACTGTTTGAGTCATACAAAGGTGCGTACATGAAGTTCACTATTTTGAAGGATAGGCTCTGAAATTTACTAAGCCCATGCTAAAGATTGTCATCATGTTTTCTTCATTCACATTGTACTTTATATACAAGATTCAATATCATCTCTGCAAAGAGTTTTAATTGCACATTTGAGCAAAGCATAGAGTTTTCCAAACATAGAAAGAATCCATGCAAGATAAAGATATGATAGAGAAGGGTATTATTCAGCTTCTTCACTCTATGAGGTTATATTTATGAGTTAAGAGTGAAGTTCTAGACAGTGGTATGTGTGGTCCGGATAGAAAAGAATTGTGACAGTTTTAAAAGGGAAAGAAACTATTTTTGTCCCAAGAGGGACTGCATCAGTTACATATCTTCATATTTGTCTTGGATGTAGTTCGTGTGGTATTTTGTGTTTTGACCATGCTACTAGGAAGTGCAAAGAGAAGCACATGGAAGACTTGGGGAACAACATTGAAAGATGACAGTCATACTAGTAGCTCAAAGGCACTAGTCATCTGCAATAATGATAGAAATGTTAGTTCTTATTGCTGGGTGAGCAGGTTCGGAAAAGCATATTCTATAGCTTCAAGTTTGAGCAACATTAAATGTGCATTTTCTGCCTGGTGAATTCCTAGATGATAGTCAAAACTGTTTAGAACAGTCTATAGCCATGAAAGGACAGTTTTGTCAATCTACAAGATTAGGTCTGTGAAAGTAATGAAGGCTAAGTGCATAGTTGAGGGACAACAATCCAGAGGTACAGAGACAAATACATTGGAGCAGTACATGATGCAAATAAAGCATAACAAAAGTGCATTCTGAAAACTCCTGTGGAAAAGCAACAGAAGGATTGTAGAAGGCATGAGATATCCATTAAAACATGAGTTACAGGTACAGGCATGTTACCAAATGTGCAGTCCTCTAAGCAGTGAAAGATCATTTCGGTACCATAATGTCTTGTCAAGAGCAAGAGACAAAGTGTAGTTTTTATGGAAGTTTCATCAAGGAATTCATTTCAGTCCCTTGGGTAAAAGACTCTTATAATTTATGATTGTGGTCTTCAAGAAGACCAAAGGATAGCCATCGAAAGCAGTTACGAGATATAAAAGATCTTGGTGTTCAAGGAAGTTTTTGCAGATGAAGAATATGCCAAGTATTCTAATCTCATAGACAAACTACATGCATAGTGTGGTCTTTTCCTTTAGACAACCCAGATCCCTTAAAGGAACTCCGTATAGCTTATTAAACCACGGTAACTGTGAATATTTGCAAGAGAATCTTAAGGAGTGCAAATTAAGATTTCTTGTAGGTTGAAATATTAGCATATATGCAAGGTAAATCCCATTATCTTTTTGAGACTGCTATCTTATTTTCATTCAACTTGTGATAATGGTGGTGGTTGTGTCAAAATGATTTGCCCATCAAATTCATCAATATAGTGCATATATGACTCAAGTTGATGCAAGACATGATGCATGAGTGAACAGAGGAGCTTTGTTTTCCTTCATCCTGTACAGTGCAGAGTTACAAACCCTCTGCTATGGTTTATTGATTATAGATTTACATTCAATAGAGGAAGTGTTCAAGTACATACACATTGTGTCTTGGAGCAGTAAAATATGGGCCAAAAGGAGTTAAGGAGCAGAGAACAGAGATAAAGAGGTTTAGGGAATTGTGTGTGCTAAAAGATCTAATATTTCTGATTGTGATTCAAGGAAAAAGAGGAGCAGAGATGTTGGCGATGACAGTGCATGTCATGTGGATTGAGATTTATGTCTCATGAGGAGAAACATGTTGTGGAAGATATGTGTATTGATTCAAGATCAGATGGTCAAATCAAGCCAAGTTCATGATAGCAAAGATGAGTGTTCGGTGTACCTCATCATGTGTGACAGGGTTAGGTCTTATGGAAAGTCACAAATAGATGGTAAAAGAAAGTCTAATGCTATGAAGTAGCACAAAGACAATTGATGAGAGGGGGGTTACCATTCCATAAAGGAACATCATTTAAAAATTAATATTTATCATGGATGGAACACAAATAAGGTAAAGAATATAGATGAATGATTGCATAATTTAATAATGAGATGCCTTGCATGTGTTCATAACATTACCACAGTAAAGGAAAGAAACCATGTTTACAAAGACAGTCTAGAAAAGTGCAGAAAAGGGTAATTTGAGTTAGAACTGTATAGCAGCGTGGTAGACAAGGACAGTGTATGAGTGCAAGTGACAACCCTTCAATTGGAAGTGGCAAGATCCTAGGCAGCTGAGGAGCATTAATAAAAAAATCCAAGGTGAGTGGGCAATCAGAATATTATTTCCAAAACAGTTGAGTAGAAGAATGTTGAAACAAGCAAAATACATGGTGAAGAGTGCAGATGACTAAAGTAAACATGAGAACACACCAAAATTTAAGGGGGTTTATATATTATTTTTGTTATCCAGAAGATTCCTTCTTACATCATCTGATAACAATAATCAGGGTTCCTGCTTCAGTATGTTGAGTGTGCTACTTCTGCTTTTAATAACCAGGCCAATTGTTCTTGAAAATGGAAGAGGTTGAGACCTACAAGGCTTTTGTCATTCTTTTAATCTCAATTCTTGGCAAGCTATGATTATTAAAGTGGTAGAGATTGAGGTAGGTTTTGTAAGGAATCTTTCATTCTTGACCTTGAATACTGAGTCAAGAGGTTAAGAAAACTACAGTCACAGTCAGGTGAGGGACAGTGAATGCAATGAGACAGTCATGAGTGTTGCTAGAGGACTGTGGAATATGAAAAGGAGACTGTGATAATAGGTATGACAATAGCAAGTTCATTTTTGAAGAAATCCATGAAGATCCTTAATGTGTGAAGGCCATTCATATGAGCAGAATATAAATCGAGTTTGATAGGATAATATTGTCAAGGATTTCAAACAAGTGTCAAATGTTGTATTTGAAAAAGAATCTTCTACTCCTTCAAGATACTCTTGACTGATTCCGCTCTTTTCCCACATGCCCTATAGTCATGCAGGTGGTAGTTTAATGAAGTAATGAGTAGTTGTAATTCAGTTCCAGGCATATAGAGCAGTTTGTTGAGTTGTGCAGTAGATTGAGAAGATGTAGGAGGCAGTTTGACTCAGTTTTGGAGCAATTACAAGCATCTAGAAGCTATTTTTACGAGCCTTAATGGTACATGGGGTCAAAGGCATTATTTTTTCTTTTTTTAAACACTTTTTGGGGCTGTTTAAGGGGCTGAAAAGAAGGCTTATCTATTTTGGACGACCAAAGGAGATTGACTCAGCTAGATGGAGTGAAGGCTTATCCTTCTTTCTCACACACATGTTCTTATTACCTTGTAAGCTGTTGCACAGAAATAAGGCTCATCGTTCAAGCTTTTTTCAATTAGTTCTTACTATTTCCCAGCTGCAAATTGTAACTTTTATGAGTTCTTTTAAGCATGAACAGTACTGTAACTCATTTTCAGACTTGTAAAAGTTGTAAGAACACCTTTTATCAATAAAATTTAGATGATTTTACCTTCTCAAAGCTTGTTTCATTGTGTGCAAAGTGAAGATTGATGAATTTACTTGTGAAATCTTATGTGTTTCCTCTTATGTATGTCTCTTCCAGCACCTTTAGTCAAGATAGATCATATCTTCTATGCAGGTAATATGATTGTGTCAAGGATAGAAGCAACAACAAGTCATGAAATCTTCTTTCCTTCTTGAGTTGTGAGTGTCCCACCTTTCTACGAAACACTTATGCATGGGTATGATGAAATTTTGAGTTGTGTTATGGTATAGCTGAATCATTGAGAAATTGTGTGTGTCAAACAGTAAGTTATAAGTTTGAGGAAACAATTTGGTGCATCACCTAGTTAGCTGTAGTTAATCATCTTCAAACATTTTTAAGTTATTTCCAATCTTCTTCTTACCCTTTTCCTTCAAAATAAGTAGGATTGATCAAGCTCTAGGTGATCGAGCATGATTAACTAGCCTTTTCTAGAGGTTCACTCCAAGTTTTAGGCAACTCACAAGCCTAGGATTGTTCCCATGTATCAACAGGTAGCTAAGTTGATAGCTTAGCTCTAGGGTGCTTACTTTGTTTATAATAGTAGTTTGGTCAGAAATTCATCTAAGTTAAACGTGAGTGATTGTTGGTCAATAACGTGCTAGCAAATGGATGAGGAATGCATAGGTTATGAATAGGAAGGGTCGTAGTCTTAGTAAATGAAGAGCTTTTAAAAAAAAAATTATGCAGAGATAGTGAGGGGATGCCATATGGAAGGTAAAGGGGCAGCTGGATAAAATAGACTAACTGCTAATAAAATTGTAGCATGAAAAATGGGCATGTGGTTCAAAAAGAGGACCAACTGCAACATCGCGAAATAGACAAAACTTACAGATTGAACATATACTTAGGCCGAGGTCACGACAGAGGGAAGAAAATAGGTGTGAGCAAGAGGTAGATAGTGGCTACGTGGGAAAATGGATGAGATAGCAACAATTCAATGAAGCTTCGGTAGAAACTATGTTAAGAAAGAGGTTGCATAGGAGAATAAGAGCAGCAGACCCAATGGAGTAATGCATAAACAAAATACTAATTGAAATTTTGACAGGCTGTGCATATGTGAAGGTTGGGTGAATATTGCAAAGGCTGGATAGAGAGATGAATCGGAGAAAAGGCTTGGACAAAATAAGAAAATGAAAATGAATTCAAATCTAATCTTAATAGTCTTTGTGTTACATTATTGTATTTGGACCTTACGTTTGGGTATGTGCAGAATCATGATGGGCCAAAAAGTGGCGATATGATGGGTATGTGTAGGGTATGTAGCTGATAAATTTTTTTAACCCAAAATTGATGAAATGAAAAGGGTTTTTAAAGGAGATTCTTAGGTTTCCACCAATATAAATCATGCTTTACTTTGAATTTAATAAATATTATTCATTTTCTATTTGAATTATGACTAAAGTCCTAATTGATAGGCTTATTGAAAGACGTCTATGGCTTTCAAACAGTATCACATCTTTTGAATCCGAAATATGCATCACATTTTATGCTTCACATACTATAAGATTAAAAAATAAAAAATTCATGAAATTTTGACCAAGTTAAGGTGGTCAAACATAAGTTTTTTATATTTTTTAAAAGTTGTAATAAGAAAATCATAATTAATTATTTATTTGAAAAAAAATTAAAAAAATACATGCATCACATCCGGACATGAGTCCTCTACTTATATCTAAAATCTTATAACAAAATATTATCATTTTATTGTGGTTAGGGTGGTCAGACAGACACCTACTTGTTATTTTTTCCCTAAAATTTAAGTACTACTGCATTGAAATTTCAAATTTTCACCATATAGATTTTTTTAAAATAAACCTAGCAATTTATAAACTACATTCATTTTTTTCCATGATGATCCTACACATACCCATTTTAGTGTGTGAACTTGGTTGATAATTCAAAGACCTTGACTTGTGGTTATGGGTATGTGTAGGATCTTGATGGGCCAAAAAGTTGCAATATGATGGATATGTGGCTGACAACTTTTTTTTTACCCAAAATTGATGAAAGAATTTTTTTTTTTTAAGGAGATTCTCAGCATTCCACCAATATAAATTATGCTTTACTTTGAATTTAATAAGTAATTATTATTCATTTTTTATTCAAATTATGACTAAAGTTCTGATTGATAGACTAATTGAAAACATCTATTGCTTTCAAACGGTATCACATTTTTTGAATCCAAAATATGTGCCACATTCTATGCTTCACATACAATAGGATTAAAAAAAGAAAAATTGAATTTCATGAAGTTTTGACCAAGTTAAGGTGGTTAGACATACAAGTTTTTAATATTTTTTAAAAGTTGTAATAAAAAATTCATAATTAATTATTTACTTGGAAAAAAATTACAAAAAAGTATGCATCACATCGGGATATGAGTCTTCTACTTATATCTAAAATATTAAAAAAAAAAATTATCATTTTATTGTGGTTAGGGTGGTCAAACAAACACCTACTTCTTATTTTTTCCCCAAAATTTAAGTACTATTGCATTGAAATTTTAAGTTTTCACCAAATAGATGTTTTTTTTAAAAACAAACCTAGTAGTTTAGAAACTACATTTAATTTGCTGCAGATTCTATTTTTACATACTTTTGAAATAATATCGATAACTTATTCAAATTTTTACGTCAAGTTGCCTAACTCTATTTTTCTAATTTTTTTGCCATTTAAGGGCCTATTATTTCCATGATGATCCTGCACATACCCTTATTTGCTAATTTTTTTGGATCTATTGGTGGTCTACATGTTGAAATATTTGAGTTGCAACATGCTTCACATTTTATCTTTAAAAATCATCATTGGAAACAACAAAAGTCTTTGAGCTTTTGTGGGTTTTCAAGCTATGAAACTCACTGATATCTATTTTGATTACTCTTATGTTTAGTCAAGTTGGCTATTGGTTATTATGCTCCAAATAATACTTTGAATTGGATTACTTATCATAATAGTATTGTTGTAAAAGGAAAAATATCTTTTTTTTTGAAAAAAAGAGAAAATGATGACTGTAACACCTAATGGATAAATTTAGTGTACATAATCTAGGTTAGTTACTAGTTGGTTTAGAGAGACGTATGAAGGGAGCCTCCCCTTTCTAAGAGGAGAGATTAATCTCATAATAGTTGTTGAAATAACCATTTTGTAATTAATCAAGTGATTACAAAATATTCACCCAATAAATTGAACCCTTTTTGACCTATCCTTAGTTTAGTATGAGTTTGAGCATAACAACATACTCTTACTAAAGTGGGGGATAAATGTATCATCGTAAACTATCACACTTGACAATTTCACACTAGATTTAACTCCCCCTATGTGGTTGGACCTAATAATACATATAATCTTCCTTTTTTATAATAATATTCAAAAAATTAGAAGTTGAATTGAAAATAAACATTTAATATGAAATAATTTAAAGAAAAAAGATCAAAAGGAGATTTGATAATGCATCTAGTAGTAGAAGAAGTGCTCGATATAGGGTCATATCCTAAAAATAAAGAAGAATAAGAGTTTATAATAGGATCACTCACTCAATAAGTGGGAAACGTTGAAGAAACAAATGTAAGAGAAACAAGGACACTACAGTTTAGAGTCCTATTTCTATTGTTGATGAAGAAGTTATCACTGAGGATTAGTCTTCACATGGAAGGGATGAAAAGACTGTTGAGCAACCATGAACTTCTGAAGAATTTGTAGAAAGCTAGGATAAGAACAAAGGTATAGATTCCTCACATACCTTGGGTGATGAACTTGGAAATGACAAGAATCCTAATGTTTTAAGACAATAGGAAAAGGATGCTCCAAGGGATGAGGCTAAAAATAGGGCATGGCAGAAAAATGTAAGTCTTAGAGAGGAAGTGACAGTAATAGATCAAGGTAACTCTGAGTCCATGCCAATCAAGACAAAGAGCATTAAAGTTCAGGAGGTTGTGATGTGTAATATTGAAGGTTTAAGAGAGGAAGTTCCTAAAAATGCCTATCATCAAGAATGAGGTAAGACTGAAGAGGTAGAACAAAATAAAGGAGCACCTGACTGGTTAGTCAAGCAATTGGCTCCACTGTTGGAGGTGGAATTGGTGCCTCTAAATTTCAAAAGTTTAATGCAAGGAATAAAAATCCCTAAACCTAGAGTCAAAGCAAAGACAAGACATGTGAAATAGAATGTAGATGGAGGAAGAACTCTCCAAATAGCTACTCCAGAAGGAGAAAAGAGTAAGCATGATAAAACAACTAGGGATTATAGGCTGACGACAATTGATGTAGGAAATTCATCATGGGGACAAGAGTTAGAAGAGATGAAAGTAAATTTAGAAATGATTGTCACCTGAGTGAAGAGGAATAAGAAAAAGAAAAGAGAATAAAAGGAATAGATTGCTTGCTTGGAGAATTTCACTAGGTCACTAGCCCAATCTAGTAAATCACAGACTGAATTGTTGCAGAATCCAGTGCTAATGTCCAAGGAGTAGGTAGATGCTATTATAGTGCTATGCCATAAGGTAGGCATGTTTGAAGAATGGATGGAGTACCTGGTGAGGCATGTTGAAGAATCAATAAGGGATGCAATTAGGAAGTGTAGGGAAGCATACCATTGGCATGATAAGTCCAGAAGACTTGAGGGTGAATGTCGATTTTTCCAAGAACATAATGATTTAGAAGGACAAAGGCTACAGGTTCTTCTTCAGACAGATGTCTGAGAACTGATAAATGAGAAGATAGTCACAAGACATGAAGTTTCAATATTTGAGAAGTGGAGGATACAATTGAGTTGGGAAAGTGACACTTTATCACAATGTGTATGTAAATGGATTAGAAAAGGTCACTGAGATATATAAGAAATGTTATCTCAACAAAGTTATCATCCTCAAACTTTAGGACAGGATGACAAGGAAGTAAAAGCTTTCAAGGAGTGAATAAAAAAGGTGAATAAGGATTGTGTTCAGTCATTAAGTTGAGAAGTCATAGATGATATCATAAGGTGCAAGAATTCTATGAGCAAATATGAGACACAACTAATGCAAAGAAATGAAAATATCATTCAAATATCAAAAAATATGCTTGACATAAATACAACGGGAAGGTAATTCAAGGTGTTCCAAAAGAGCCTATACATCAAGTGTTGATTGCTTTCTGGGATTATCAATAGAGAAGGGGTGAAGATGAGTGATAGAACGACGGTTGGATTGAGATAATCACAATCTCACTACTTTGAGTCCTTGTCTTGAGAACTCCTAAGGTGTTATTTTTTTTTCCACCCTACAACCTATAGGTCCTCTGCCTTTGAGGAACCCCTGGTTCACTTTAACAACCCTGCTATCATTCCAAATTTGCTGCTGCTAAACATTCTTGGTGCTTATTTGCCAATTTGCTGCCTCCAAAGAGTTCTTGGTGTTTTTCCTCATCTTCTCCATCTAGTCCTTAATCCCTCTAAAGACTAGTCAACCACTAAATCCTCCTAACAACGTTGCAGGGGTGTGCATAGGTTTTATTGCCTTCAAACCAGTCCAGGAATGCTCACTATCCAAGCTCCAAACTCTATTCTCCTATTGTTGTCCTTAAACCATAGCTTAGGGTTTGGAAAGGCTACAAGAAATAGGCCTTTTTCCTCAAGAAAAGTGTTTATTACTCCTCCCTGCTACAAAAATACCACAATCACAGAGAAGGAACCCTAACTAAATCTTGGAGCACTACAAGATTTTCATAGTTTCATCACTTCTTAGGCTTTACATAGGGCTATCACTGTTTTACAAACAAACTAGGGCTCCTAAGACCCTTTCTTGGACTGTTTTTAGTTTATAGCCTACAAATGACAAATCTAAAGCTCTGCACATGTGCCAACCCTAGTGAAGATTCCTACAAACACCTCACACTCTGTTTTATCAGACACTTTACACCCCTGCCACGTTTTGGCAAATGCAAAGATTGTCTTTTCCCAACCGGGCACCTTTGGTCTCGCCTAGGAAAAGACCTTAAGCTTGCTCATTGAACCTCTAATGTCTACTATATTTACACTATTTACAGACAAGGATCTTGGCCACCTTCCCAACGTGCCCATGTTGCTGGCACAAAAAAAAAGTGGCCTAAGACCCCATTTTCACTATTTCTAGACAAAACAGAAATAAAAGAAAAAAAATAGAGAATGTACAAAAACAACAAAAGCAATGGACTTTCTACCTAAAATGCCACTATTCTGATATAAGGAGATTATATACGCACTAAAACAAATCAACAAATACTCAACATAAATCTTTGTTTGCTGTTTTCAACACAAGAATAGAAAATCTAAATTTTTCACATAAAAAAAAAATGTTGTTCTTCTTTTTACAAAAACTGCCAATACCAAAAAGCATCCCACCTCTCAACAAGTCGAGAGCTTACTTTTGCATCAAGAGAAAATGGTTAGGTTTTCTGTTTCGGGCTCAGAAATGACAAAAAAATGCGCATTTGAAAACACACTGTGTTTTGCAAATAGACCCAAAATCTAGGAATCAACTCCCCAAAGAGTCCTAACTTATTCAAATTTAAAATAAAGCTTCAAAAAGGTCCCCTTACACCTTATCAATGGTGTTTTAGACCATTACATAACAAAACAAAAAGATTAAAAACAATACATTAAAGTTATGCTTGTATTTTGGGTGCTCCTGCACCATTCTCCCCCTCTCAGCACAAAGACTAAGAATTGGAAGGTGGTATCAGTTTCAGGTCAATGCCAAGCTTCTTGAATTGATCCTCTTGTACCCATGTAGCCTCTGAGTCAGGTTTTCTCTTTCACTTGATAAGGTGCTCCATGTATACCTTATTCCTTGTTGCTTTCTTCACCCTGGACTCCAAGACCTTCTCTGCTTGAGCTTTCTCTTGACTTGGAAGGGGTATATTACTGATATCTTTAAAGATTTCCTGACTATTTTGAACTTCATCATTGACTGTCCCTTTGTATCTGATCAAATCAACAACATTGAAGACTGGAGATATGCCCAAATCCGATGGAAGTTCCACCTTGCATGCATTCTTTCCATACTTAGCTATCACCTTGCATGGTCCTACCCATTTCATTTGCAACTTGGTGGACATCCCCTTCTACAATCTGGATTTGTTGAGGTGAACCATCACATAATCACCCACTTGAAACTACACATCTCTCCTTGACTCATCAACTTTGTCCTTCAACTTTTGTGTTGTTGTTGTGATTGTCCTCTTAACCTGCTCATGAATCTCCTTCATGGTTTGAGTGAAGTCTTCTGCATGTCCACTCCTATTCTCCATTGTTCCAAGGTCTCTGAGCTCACAAAATCCTCTTGGGTGCATCCCATACACAACTTCAAATGGACTTTTCCCTGTAGTTTTGTTCACACTATCATTATATGCATATTCAGCTTGGGAAATCACCATATCCCAGGTTTGTCCATATTCCTTTATCAAGCACCTCAATAGGTTACCTAACACTCTGTTAAAACCACCTCGGTTTGACCATCGGTCTGAGGATGGTATGCTGATCCAAATGACAAATTAGTTCCCAATCTGCTCCACAATGTTTTCCAAAAATGGCTCATGAATTTCACATCCCTGTCAGAAACAATACTCAATGGCAATCCATGGATTCTCACAACTTCCCTAAAAAAGAGATGGGCAATATAGCTTGCATCGTGTGTAGTCTTGCAAGGAATAAAGTGACTCATCTTGCTAAATATGTCCACAACTACAAAAACATTGTCAAAACTAGTTTTAGTCTTGGGAAGACCCACCACAAAATCCATGCTCACACATTCCCATGGTCTGTTCGGAATAGGCAAGGGCTGATATAACCCAACATTGCTAGCTCCCCCTTTGGCTCTCATGCAAACAACACATTGTTCAACATACTTTCTGACATCTCGTGCTAACCTAGGCCAGTAATAAAATCTTTGTACTAGCTCTAAAGTTTTATTGGTTCCAAAATGTCCACTAAGACTGCCATTGTGTTTCTCTTTGATCAGATTTTCTCTCATTGATCCTCTTGGGACACATAACAGCTTGCCCTTGAATAACAAACCATTTTGCAATGTATACTCAGCATATTGACTGTGAAAATGATTTGCAAAGTCTAAACATACCTTGTAGGCTTTGGAAAAGTCTTCGTCATCACCATAGAGATCCTTAAAACTTTCCAATCCTATGCTTTTCAGCTGTATCTCTTGGACTGTCAACATCCTCCTGCTTAATGCATCTGCCACTTTGTTTTGCTGTCCCTTCTTGTGCTTAATGGTAAATGTGAAAGCTTGAATGTACTCCATCCATTTTAAGTGTCTATTGCTTAACTTCTCCTGGGTGTTGATATAACTGAGTGCCTGGTTATCCGTGAAGACCACAAACTCTTTGGGCAATAAATAATGCCTCCATTTCCTAAGGGACTGCACTAAAGCATAAAGTTCCAGATCATAGGTGGAGTATTTTTGCTTAGCTTCATTAAATTTTTTACTAAAGAAGGCTACAGGCCTACCTTCTTGACTAAGGACACCTCCTACTGCTACTCCACTTGCATCACACTCAACTGTAAACAATTTATCAAAACTAGGCAATAACAGGATAGGTTGTGTTGCCACTTCTTTTTTTAGCTTTTCAAACCCTTTATCAACTTCTAAAGTTCACTTAAACTTTGTTTTCTGACCACCCTTGATTGTATCTGACACTGGTGCACATATACCACTAAAATTCCTTATAAACTTCCTATAAAACTGAGCCAAACCATGAAAACTTCTTACCTCAATTGTTGTGGTTGGTGTAGGCTAGTTTAGGATGGCTTCCACCTTACTTGGATCCATCTTCAGTGTTCCTTGGGATACCACAAAGCCTAGATACACAAGCTCTTGTTTGAAGAACTCACACTTCTCACGGTTGATTGCCAACTGTTCTTCTTGCAACCTTTTGAGTACCATCTCCACATGCTTCAAACGTTCTTCTGCTGTCTTACTGAAAATCAATATGTCATCCAAGTAAACTACCACAAAAATCCCCATGAAATCCTTAAGCACCTCATTCATTAGTCTCATGAACGTGCTAGGGGCATTTGAGAGGCCAAATGACATCACTTTCCACTCATATAATCCATCATTTGTCTTAAAAGTTGTCTTTCATTCATCACCTTCCTTAATTCTGATTTGGTGATACCCGCTCTTAAGATCTAGCTTAGTATAGAATTTTCCACCTCCAAGGCAATCCATTAAATCTTCAATCCTAGGTATTGGAAATCTATACCTAATTGTGATCCTATTATTTGCTCTAGAATCAATACAAAGTCTCCATTTACCTCCTTTTTTAGTTGCCAAAACAACTGGGACTGCACATGGACTAATACTCTTTTGAATCAGACCTTGATTCAACAACTCTTCCACTTGCCTTGCCACTTCTTGGTTCTGCTTCGGGGTCAGTTTGTATGCTGCTTTGTTAGGAAATGAGGCTCCAGGTATAAAGTCAATTTGATGACTTATTGCTCTCTTGGGTGGTAGAGTGGATGGTGTTCTATCACTCACTATGCTCTTGTATTTGTCAAGCAAGTTTTGGACTACTGCTGGTAACACTGTCCTTTCAGCCTTTTCCTCTTCTTTGGGCTGCATCATGATCACATACCCTTCATTCCTTTGGTGTAGATCCTTGATGAACTCCTTGCCACTGCTCAACATAATGTTTGGAACCTTGGACTGCCCTTCATCTTCCTCAACCAATGATTGCAGCTTGAAGGTTTTTCCATCCTTCGTGAATTCTATGGTATTCTCCTTCCCATGATATACAACACCTCTATCATATTGCCATGGCCTACCAAGAAGAAGATGGCATGCATCCATGGGCAGTACATCACAAATCAACTTGTCTTTGTAGCCTCCTATTGAAAATTCCACTGTAACCTGCTCATTTACGAAGACAATCTGCCCTTTATTCAGCCAAGTGACCTTGTAAGGATTGGTATGAGGTACCTTCTACAATTTTAACTTATTTACTGCCTCCCCAGAGATGATATTGTTCGTAGAACCAGAATCTACAATAACCTTGCATACCTTTCCAAGTATTTTGCACCTTGCTCTAAACAAAACTCTCCTTTGCTTGGGTTCTTCTTTGACCAGTTGTCTAATCAGCACTCTATTAAACATCAGATTTTCACCTACTTCTGATTCTATGTGACTAATCTCAGGTGTCTTTACACTCACGGTGTCCTCTTGTGCATAAGCTACTCTTTTCTCGTTGCTAGATGAAGCTTTCTCTGGGCATCTATAAGCTAGATGGCCTAGCTGATTACAGTTATAACATTTCATTGTGGCAAAGTAAGAGTTACCTCTGCCTACTCCTCTACCTCTATTTGAACCCCCTTGAGGTCCTCTTCCTCTATTAAATCCTCCTTTTGATGAGGTTTCACCTCCATGCTCCGTAAGCTTTGATTCACCTTGGCTTCTTTGTTCATTACCTTTTCCTTGGTAACCTCCTCACTGTCCTCTTTGATCTCTGCCTCTTCCTCTGCCCTTAGAGGACTGATCATGCTTCCTTGTATTCCTCTCTTCAATCTTGATAGCTAGCTAATAGCATTGGTGGACTGTCTTGGGGCTGAGCAAAGCCATCTCTTCCTGTATATTCCACTTCAAACTGTTGAGGTATCTAGCCACTTTTAGGCTCTCATCTTCTGCCACATTTGATCTCAAACAAAGGTTTTGAAATTCTTTAGTGTAGGTATTAACATCTTGATCTTTTTGTCTTAAACTCTGCCTCTTCTTGTGGAGTTGGATTTCGTAATCACTGACATATAGGCTTCTTTCACTTTAGCAACCATTCCTTTCCAGGTTGATATAGGCTGCTTGCCTTGTTTCTCCCTTTCAGTCTGGACAAATTTCCACCAAGTTAAGGTTGATCCTCTCAACCTTGACTTTGCAACCTTCACCTTTTGTGCTTCTATAACTCCATCACATTTGAAGTGATTCTCCATTCCATCTATCCAGTCCAAGACCAGATTGGGATCCATCTTTCCATGGAATAGTGGTACACCCTCAAGTCTTTTTCCACTCAGGGCTTTTAATGCCTTCAAGAAAGGCTGCTCCTCGAGAACAGGGTCAGGTTCAGGGACTCTATCTTCCTTTGCAACCTCTTCTTCTTTTGGCACTTTGTCTTCCAACTTAACCTTGTTCAGTGCTTCTTCCAGCTATTCTATTCTTTCCTTTAGAGATTTGTTATCCTCTTCTTGCTCTTCAACCATCTTGCCTAACTATGTGTTTGTCACCATCTTGGGCAGTTCACTTGATTCAACTTCCTCTGACATATAAGCTACTGCTTCCCAAATCTTTCACTGCTCTGATACCAATCTGATAGAACGAGGGTTTGATTGAGATAATCACAATCTCACTGCTTTGAGTCCTTGTCTTGAGAACTCCTAAGGTGTTATTTTTTTTCCATCCTACAAGCTATAGGTCCTCTACCTTTGAGGAACCCCTGGTTCACTTTAACAACCCTGCTATCATTCCAAATTTGCTGCTACTAAACATTCTTGGTGCTTATTTGCCAATTTTCTACCTCCAAAGAGTTCTTGGTGTTTTTCCTCATCTTCTCCATCTAGTCCTTAATCCCTCTAAAGACTAGTCAACCATTAAATGCCTTCAAACCAGTCCAGGAATGCTCACTGTCCAAGCTCCAAACTCTATTCTCCTATCGCTGTCCTTAAACCCTAGCTTAGGGTTTGCAAAGGCTACAAGAAATAGGCCTTTTTCCTCAAGAAAAGTGTTTATTACTCCTCCCTGCTACAAAAATACCACAATCACAGAGAAGGAACCCTAACTAAATCTTCGAGCACTACAATATTTTCATAGTTTCAGCACTTCTTAGGCTTTACACAGGGCTATCACTATTTTACAAACAAACTAGGGCTCCTAAGACCCTTTCTTGGACTATTTTTAGTTTATAGCCTACAAATGACAATTCTAAAGCTCTACACACATGCCAACCCTAGTGAAGATTCTTGCGAACACCTCACACTCTATTTTATCAGACACTTTACACCCCTGCCATGTTTTGGTAAATGCAAAGATTGTCTTTTCCCAACCGGGCACCTTTGGTCTCACCTAGGAAAAGACCTTAAGCTTACTCATTGAACCTCTAATGTCTACCATATTTACACTATTTATAGAAAAGGATCTTGGCCACCTTCCCAACATGCCCATGTTGCTGGCACAAAAAAAAAAAGTGGCATAAGACCCCATTTTCACTATTTCCAGACAAAACAGAAATAAAAGAAAAAAAATAGAGAATGTACAAAAATAGCAAAAGCGATGGAATTTATACCCAAAATGAAACTAGGCTGATATAAGGAGCTTCTATACGCGCTAAAAAAAATCAACAAATACTCAACATAAATCCTTTGTTTGCTGTTTTCAATGCAAGAATAGAAAATCTAAATTTTTCACATAAAAAAAAAACATTGTTCTTCTTCTTTTTACAAAAACTGCCAATACCAAAAAGCATCCCACCTCTCAACAAGTCGAGAGCTTACTTTTGCATCAAGAGAAAATGGTTAGGTTTTCTGTTTCAGGCTCAAAAATGACAAAAAAAATGTACATTTGAAAACACACCGTGTTTTGCAAATAGACCCAAAATCTAGGAATCAACCCCCCAAAGATTCCTAACTTATTCAAATATAAACTAAAGCTTCAAAAAGGTCCCCTTACACCTTATCAATGGTGTTTTAGACCATTACATAACAAAACAAAAAGATTAAAAATAATACATTAAAATTATGCTTGTATTTTGGGTGCTCCTGCACCAATGAGTCTTCAGGCAAAGAGTCCAAGGAAGAAGAAAGGTAGATGGGTATCGAAGGTTGAAATTTTTATGCACGGGTAGAGTTTTGAAATGAATTTTATAGGTTTACTCTCAGACTCAATGCAGACATTTAATCCTATAGATTTTCAAGAGTGTCGATAGTTTTATTTTTTGTGCAAAGTACCCATGACTTGAAGCCTGAATTTTGAAGAAGTTACTGCAAAACAAAAGTCAAAATATCTTTGAATTTTCCTAGAAATATTTAATGCCAATTGATCAAAAGGAAAATTGATTAAGTTCAATTTTCCTTTTGATTATCTTTGAATGGATTAAGCTCAAATTCTTTGGGGCCTTGTTTCTATAAAAGGCTAGTAGTTGCTTTATTTTATTTGAAGTTCAAAATTTATGGATGTTGGATCTAATTAAAAAAATTCAAGTTATATTCTTTTTCCTGTTTTTTGTTCCATTCCATACTAAAAATTGGTATGTTTCATTAGAAGTTAATTAATATCAAATCCAAATTCAAAGCTATTTCCCAATATGTAATCTTGAGTAGTTGATTGTTTATTCCTATCGAACAAGACTATTGAACTGTTTAAGGGTGCATAACCGACACTATCTGGTAGAAAATGATCCCCCTTTTCTTTAAACTCTTGCATCATTCTATGCCTAGCTGTGAAGAAAGTTGGTGAAGTATACAATGGTTTGTTTTGGTTAAGTTATTACTTGAGGCATGTGTGGATAATACCTAAGAGAAATTTTACTTTTTAGTAATTTTTTATGCTTTATTTTAGAATAGATGCTTTATATTCTAGAAAATGTTCCAAAAAAGATAAATACATGGAGTTTTATTATAAATATTTCAATTCCATGAATTTTTTGAATGCTTAATGCTAAATCTACTTGAATGTATGCAAGTTAATATGAGTTCATAAATTATTTTTGAAAATTCTTTGATTTCATGAAGTTACTAAGCAACATTTGAATGATTAGACTTAGACTATGTTTCTATCTTTCTGATACTAGCCAATTCTTAAAAAATGTTTACCCCTCTTGTTTAATAGAAAAATCACAACAAACCCTAATTAAACCTAATGCGTCAAGACCTTACATAAATGAGCCCTAGGATCAAGCTGATTTTTCCTCATATTTAGGTTTCCCAGTGGAGTCTTTCAAGAAAGGTAGGTTCCTATGGTACTCTGTGAGAATTTATCTAACTATTGGTGTGTGTGTACAATATACGTGTCAACACTATTGATTTTTTTGAATACCTTGAGCATACAAAGTTCTTATCCTTGTCAACAAACAATCTCAATAGAGCCATTCCAGATTCTATCTACCTTTTAGATTCACTGGTCCTTGAATTTTAACACAATATGCTAAGCAATATGATTCCTTCTCATTTGATTAGGAATTATTCTCCCAGGGTTCTAGATTTGGTAGAAAATCATGTGGAAGGTAAAATACAAGTAGAATGGGGAAACCTGAAAGAGATTCATACAATGAAACTCGTTGGTAACCGTTTGAGAGGAGATATTCCATCATCTAGTGTAAAATGTCAATCTTTGCAAGTATTGGATTTTGGGAATCATAATTTGGAAGGTATAACCCCACTAGATTGGAAATCTGTCACATCCACACATCTTAATGTTGAGGTCCAATAAAATTCAAGGTAGTATTCCATCTCGGGTAATTGATCTTTGAAATCTATAAATTATCCTAGACCTTTCTAGTAGCCACATTTTAGGACCCATTCCAAGCAACCTAACAAACCATCTTACAATAGTCAACACATCACAAAATAATCCAAATCATCTGGAAGAACATAGTTTAGAGAAAATAGTATTTATAGTAAATACAATATATACAAATAACATTGCAATTTCTTAGAAAATAGAGAATGTCAAATTTGTGAAAGTTCTTTTCATTTTTAAATGTATTGATCTTTTAAATAATATTTTATCACGGAGCATTACTCTCAAAATGGGATCCCTTAAAATCTTAATAATCGTTAACCTTTCAAATAATCATCTTAGCTTTTGAATCCTAAAAACATTATGATGCATAAACAACTACATTCTCTAGATCTCTCAGTATATAAGTTGAATGGAAATATTTTGTTAGAACTTTAGTTGTTGAGTTATTCATAGTTTAATGGAAAAGTACCCTATAAAGGGTGATTTCTAGCCTTTGAGGAATTGTCCTACTTAGGAAATCCTAAGCTGAGTGGGATTCCATTTACCAATACAACAATCTGCAACAACTCTTTTGGCTATAGAAACTTTACAAATATTTATAGATGTGGTGAAAAGAAAATAAAAATACTAAAATGAAAGGGTGGGCAATGAAACTTGGATTGATTTATGGTTTGAGATTCTCTATTTTAATTGAAGTATTAACTTTAAATAGAAAAGTGAGAAAGATAGCCTTCAATGTATATGATGCTTTAATATTAGTTGCTTATTTGCACATAAGAGAATAAATGAAAGAGTGTCTTCAATGTATATGATGTTATAATTTTAGTTGTTGGTCAATGTATAAGAGGGAATAGATGAAAGTAGATGCCATAGTATTAAATATTTTTTATTAGTATGTGTCTACCACAAATTCATAAGTATGAGAGATAGAGTTTTTTTATGCCACCGATCCTACAAACATTTATCTTGGTAAAACATGTAATCTAATATGTCACCATGACTTCTTTTCTTTTCTTCTCAAAATATTTTCTTCTTCAAGAATATTACTTATAAGTATATAAACTTGAGATGAATTTGAAATTATTTTTGGAAATTATATATTTTAGATTCACTTCGTTTTTATAAATTTCCAAGGCATATTCTTGAAGAAGAAAATCTTTGACAAGACAAGAAATAAATCACGGTGGCATATCAAATTACATATTTTACCTAGAGAAATGTTTACAATATTGGTGGAAAGAAAAATCTCTATTTCTCATGCTTATAAATTTGTAGTAGACACATACTAATAAAATTCTATAATACTATGACATCTACTTTTGTCAATTTCTTCTTATACAAAGATCAACAACTAAAATTACATCATATACATTGAAAGCTATCTTTGTCACATTTCTATTAAAATTCAATACTTCAATCACATTAGAGAATCTCAAACCATAACTCAATCCAAGTGCCATGGCCCACCCTTTCATTTCAACATTTGTATTCTCTATTTCACCACCTATATCAATAATTGTGTGGTTAGCATAACCAGAAGAGTTATTGCAGATTGTTGTATTGGTACATGGAATCCCACTCAGCTTAGCATTGCCTAAGTAGGACGATTCCCCAAAGGTTAGAATTTTTTTTCATGGGGTACTTTTTAATTAAGCATGTTGTAAGATAGATTTAAGAACTACAAGTAACTAAACAACTAAATTTCTAATAGAATATTATCATTGATCATGTTTACCATGAGGTCAAGTGACTCTAGTTGTTCCATGTGTCCCAATGTTTTAAAGATTTGATGACTAAGATGATTCTTTGAAAGGTTGAAGGTGATCAACCCTTTAATGGATCCCATTTCAAGAGAAATTATCCTTCATAAAATATTGTTTGAAATATCAATACATTTAAGAATGATAAGAACTTTCACAAGATCGACATTCCCACCTTTCTAGGAAATTGCAATGTTATTTATATATAACTTATTTACTATAAACACTATTTTCTCTAAAGTTTATTCTTATCGATGATTTAGATTAATCTATAATACATTGACTATTGCAAGAAAATTTGATAGGTTTTTTGGAATGAGTTCTAAAGGTGGTTGCTAGAAAGGTCGAGGATTTATAAATTTGGAAAATCAATTACCTAGGGTGGAATACTACCTTACAATGTAGTAGACCTCAACATCAAGATGTTTATTTGTGATAGGTTTCCAATTCAATGGGGGATAGTACCTTCCAAATTATTATTCCCTAAATCCAATACTTGCAGAGATTGGATTTTTACAATGGATGATGAAATATCTCCTCTCAAATGGTTATCAATGAGTTTCACTATATGAATCTCTTTCAGGTTTCCTCATTCTACTAGCATTGTACCTTCTAGATGATTTTTCACCAAATCTCAAACCATGAGAGAAGAACAATCCTTGATAGAATAAGGAGGAATCATAAAACTTAACATATTTTTTGAAAGGGAAACGAACTAAAAATATGTAGTGTAGATAGAATATGGAAGGCTCCACTGAGATTGTTTGTTGACAACGATAAGAACTTTGTATCTTGAAGGTGGTCATAAAAAATAGTAGGAATAGAACCATTGAACTGATTCATTATCAGATCTAGCATCTTAAGACCAACAACAATAAGAGGAGCACCTTCTATGTTGTTATTGTGCAAATCTAGATACAAATCAACCCTCCATGTTAGTTTAGATGACAATGAACTTGTTAATTGATTTCAACTAAGGTTTAAATAACTAAGATTGGGTAATTTCCATATCCAATATCGGATAGTTTTCACATTGTTAAGGGATAGGTCCAAATAACCCAAGTCATATTAGGTGATAAGAATCTATGGACTTCTATCTAAACTATAGGAACCTGGTCCCAAAAACCTGAGCTTCTTGAACAATGGAATCCATGTTTAATGAATGCCCATAGTTAAGTTACTGAAAGAAAGATGTAGAGTTTCAAGTCTTGTAAGATTATTGAATAGAGAAAAGGAAATGGAACCTCTTGAATTGGTGGATTCTAGATAAAGGGTTCTTAAGTTAACAAGATCTGAAACTATCGATAGAAATGCACCATTCAATAGGTTGTAGCCAAGGGCAAGATAAGAAAGGGAAGATAATGATCCCAACATAGGTGGGATTACCCATGTTAACTTGTTTTGGAATAGATCCAAGTGAACAAGTTTGGAAGGATTGGATATGGAGAGAGAAATCTCACCTCCAATAGAGGTACTTTCAGAGCAAGAATCTCCAAGGATGAGATATACCCTATAGTAGATGGAATCTGGCCCTTCATAGCTATATGTGAAATATCAATATTGGTTAGTGATGAAGAATTTTGTTGCCCAACGAAAGAAATGTCCCCTTCAAGATTGTAATTGACAAAGAGATCAAGTAAGAACAACTATTCTATCACATTTACAAACCACGTTGGTATTTAAATGCTAACAAATTGTTGTTAGAAAGATTGAGATGCAGTAGAGAGGTGAGGCTGAGAAGGAAATTGGGAATTAGTCCACTAAGTCCACATGAAAACATGCAGAGTTATTGAAGTTTGCATAAGCTTCCAAAAAATTCACCCCAATCTTTGCTTACAAAAAATATTCACTCCATCAAGAGAGAGGTATACCAAGCTCACCAAATTCTATAAGATTTTCAAATTCACAAACAATTCACTTACATAACCAACATATGATATATAAAGAAAATTGAGACTCTTCATCTTTCCATAATGGTGAGGATTGAAATTATCATTGAAGTTGTGACTAATATTGAGGTGTTTCAACTAGTCAAGTTGAAACAATGATGTACTAATGTTACCTTTCAAATTGTATCCACTCAAATCTAGTGAAAAGCATGGCCTATGCAGACTTTACAACTAACTCCACTCCACATTCAACAATTGAATCCATGCCAGGGATCTAAGATTTTATCCACATCTACAACTGCTACCTTGAAATTGATAAGATGATCTTTTTTAGGGAGGGGGCATGTAATTGCTAGAGAAGAAATGAAGCAAAAGAAGCAGCATGACATTGTTATGATTGCAAATGCAATTCTGCCATATGAAAGTGTACCTTCCATGTCTTCCACATGCTCAAACTCTTTAAAAGCAATGGGATTATAAGTGGGAAATGTATGCTAAATAAATCTCTTCCCATGCTTAAATATTTTTGTGTGAATAATGGAGTCTCAATAGCTTCTATCCATATTTGAGTGGAAAAGTCGCATAATATTTTCCCACTCTTTGATGGCCAAAATGGCATAATATTTTATTTGATTGTAATTTTTTTGCATACTTCATTCAATCTGTTGCTCTTATTCTCCTATGCTACCTATTTCTTAACATACTTTCTACCAAAGCTTCATTGAATTGCTGCTATCTCATCCATTTTCCCATCTAGCCACTATCAACCTCTTGCTAGAACCAATTTTCTCTACGCTAGCGTGATCTCGACCTAAGTATATGTTCAATCTGTATTTTTTTTCTATTTCAACATATTGTAATTGCTCCTCTTTTTTAACAACATGCCCATTTTTCATCCTACAATTTTGTTAACAGTTATTGGGTCCATAGAGTTATGCAAGAAAGCTCCAAGGATTTAAGTGTTGTACAATAATTTTAATTAATTACAATCCTTACTATATTTTATTGTTCTTTAATTAGTAGGTCTTAAAAGAAGCTCAAAGGGACCTTCACAATAGCATACTTTTGGCCACCATTCATTGGAGTCATGTCAAACCTCTTCTACACATCTTCATCTAGAATAACCTCATTTTTTACATGTGTCAACTAACAAACATTGACCAAAATTATACTAGAAAATCACCTTTTGAACTGGTGAATAGAGTTGATGCATTGTTTCTCATTAATAATTTGTTTCCATTTTACAAATTCTTACAAGAGTCTAATAAATAAATTGATAATGATGCTATGATCTATAAGATGAATTAACTAGGTAAACTTTGATTAGAGTAGGAGAAGGGCTTAAATAGTGAACATGACGAAGCAACAATAGGTGAAATATTTTGTTTAATAAAAGGGCCAATAGTATAAATTTTGAGATTGGATATTTGGTCCTATTGAATGCTAGATAACATGATAAACAAATTCATGAAAAGTTTGATTCCATGTGGCTAGGTCCGTACAATGTTGAGAATTCATATGGTGGAGATCCATAATTCATCAGGAGTTTAAATGAAGACTTTTAGGTAATGCAAGTGCATGGATAATTTGTGAAATTTAATTTTTCTTAGGCTTTGGCCCATGGTTTGTCTCTTGTACCACCATATTTTTTTAACTTGTGGTAAAGTGTGGTTCTTTTTGTTTTAGTTAGTGTCCTAGAGTTATTTGGATCCTTGTCATTTTCTAATGAAGGAAGTTTCTTTGAGTAAGAGCCAATGTAGGAGCCTTGTTTCGCTTGCCTTGAAATGTAAAAACCTTAATTTCTAATACACCGTGTTGTAATTTTCTTATGTCAATCCACCATGTAAAAGAAATATGAGAGTATAAGTGGGTTTTCACTTTTTTAGATTATCTAAGTGCATAATTTTTTATCCCTTGTATTCTTATCAATGAGTTGGACATGAAAACAAATTCTCAAAAGTCTATTTGTGGGGTGTTATTTTCTAAAATTACTAAGTTTGTGCAAATTTGTCAACTTTTCAAACATTCAAGGTTTTCCTTACCATAGTATCATCTACATGTCACTCTTGATATTTTAAACCTTGAAAATTTTCCTTAAGTTCCTTCTTGTATGGGAGTTTCATTCACTTCCCCAAGTATCAATTTCATGATTCCCCTACTCTCAAAAATCTTGACCCCTTGCATTTTTTCCTTGTAATGTTAGAGTTTTAGGCTCACTCTGACCTTGGTACTTAGTATACCTTCATCCCAATCCCATAAACTAAAAGCGGTATATGCTTTCTTATATTAACATGAAAAAAGGCTTACAATTTATAGAGTGCATAAAGCACTGTAGATATTAAATATATCTACCTACTAAAAGTTATTGTAGAAACAGTAACAACAAAAAGACTAAACATAACATTGACCATTAAATAAATATAAGAATATAATTTATTCTAACACCCTCCCTTAATGGTCAATCCATCAACAACACCAAGTTGCCCCCTAAATTTTACAAATTTATCCGGGCTCAAAGACTTGGTGAGAATGTCTGCAGTCTGATCCACTGTTGGAACATACTGCAGCTGAACTAATCCGTCTTCTACCAGCTAGCGAATGTAGTGACAATGAAGCTCGACATGCTTGGTACATTCATGGAAGACTAGATTTTTGGCCAGTTTGAGCACCCATTGATTATCAGTGTACAAGGCAGAAGGTCCTGCTTGCGACATGTGCATGTCAAAAAGCATCCTACGAAGCCAAACTGCCTCACATGCTGCTTTAACAATTCCTCGATATTCAGCTTCTGTCGAGGAAAGAGCCACTACCTATTGCTTCTTGTTGGTCCATGTTACATCACCTATACCCAAACTGAATACATACCCAGATGTAGATTTTCTATCATCCACTGAACCTATCCAATCTGAGTCTGTATAACCAATCAGCTTTGGACCCTTGCATCTCCCATACAGAATGCCATAGTCAGAAGTGCCCTTAACATATCTCAGTACCCACTTCGCTGCAATCCAATGATCAACTTTAGGAGCTGTCATGAAGCAAGAGATGTAGCTCACTGCAAAACTGATGTCAGGTCTAGTGGCAGTGAGATAGATGAGATTGCCCACTAGTTTCCTAAACGTCATTTCATCGACTGGAGGTGAATCAGAGTTGGCTGACAACTTTAGCCCCTTCTCCATGGGTGTGGAAGCAGGTTTGCAATCCTACATCTAGAATTTGTCAAGAAAACTTCTAGCATATTTTGACTGAGAGATGAAGATGCTACCATCGGTCTACCAAACTTCAATACCCAAACAATAATGGAGAAGCCCCAAATCTATCATGTCAATAGTCTGACACAAATCCTGTTTGATTGTTTCAATCAAATGTGTTGAACTGCCAGTAATGATCAAATCGTCAACATAGACAACAAGAAAGAGAATATCATCACCAGAGTGTTTGACATATAGATTACTGTCAGAAGGGCTATGCTGAAAACCATGACCAACCAAGTACTGATCAATCTTGAAATACCATGCACGGGGAGCCTGTTTCAGTCCATAGAGCACTTTCACGAGTCTACATACCTAATGTTCTTTGCCAACAACCTTGAAACTAGGAGGCTGCATCATGTAGACTTCTTCTTACAAATCACCATTGAGGAAGGCACTCTTGACGTCCATCTAATGAACTTTCCATCCAAATTGGGCTACAATAGCAAGAAGAAGATGAATTGTGCTCATCTTGGCAGTAGGAGCAAAAGTCTCCTCGTAGTCAATGCCCTCTCGCTGTGTGAATCCCCAAGAAACTAATCTGGCTTTGTACTTATCCAAAGTACCATCTACATGATACTTGACCTTGTAAACCCATTTGCAGCTGATAGGTTTCTTTCCAAGAGGAAGATCAGAAAGAACCTAGGTGTGATTCTTCAGAAGACTATGATATTCTGTCTGCATAGTCTGTTCCCACTCTGGAATTCCTTTAGCCTCTGAATACGTTTGAGGCTCGTAGATGCTGTGGATGTTGGCCATAAGAGCAAAGTTAACTGTGTGTTGCTGCTTTCTCTTGCTATAAGTTGATCTGCCCTCAACGAGTTCATCATCATGAAGATCGCCAATTGTCTTGGCCCACCACTTAGGCCGACGAGTAGAAGTGCCAACATCTGAAATAGGAGTAACAGCATCTCCTGGGATTTCTGGAACAAAGTCATCTGGATGTGAGTCCTGAGGAAAGGCAGGTGGTGCGAGATCATGATCAGTAGACTCCTCATCTTCAGAGTCAAAATGCTCTGAGGCCCTCCCATCATGGGAACCAAGAGGAAGACGAACACCCTCATCAAGAACCTTGATAGGTTGATCCGCAGGGCTTGTTGTAGGAACAAAGGGACTAGTAGTCTCATCAATCACAACATCACGGCTGAATATGAGACAATTTGTCTCCACATCAACCAACCTGTAGGCTTTGTGATTGTCATTGTAGCCAGTAAACATAAGTGTCTGGCTCTTGGAGTCCAACTTGGCATGTTTGGTATCTAGAATCCATACATGAGCGATAGAACCAAAGACTTTCAGATGGCCCACCTTAGGCTTGCATCCTGACCAGGCTTGTTCTGGAGTCATTTTCTTAATGGCCTGTGTAGGTGACCGATTTAGGAGGTAGACGGTAGTGTAGATTGCTTCAGCCCAGTATTTCTTAGGTACATTTTTGTACTCGAGCATAGAATGAGCCATTTTGGTAATGGTGTGATTCCTACATTCAACAACACCATTCTGCTGAGGGGTGTAGGGTGTGGTAAGTTGGTGCTTAGTGTCGTATGCAGCATAGAAAGTAGAGAAGTCAGTTGAAAAAAACTCCCCCCATTATCTGACCTTAGAGTAACAATGTGAGAACCTGATTCCTTCTCAACTAAGGCTTTAAACTACTAAAATGTGCTGAACACATCTAATTTATGTTTCAAAAAATACACACACATTTTGTGACTGAAATCATCAACAAACAATAAAAAGTACCTAGACCCAGTAACAGAAGGAGTATTCATTGGCCCCCATACATCAGCATGAACCAGTTGAAGTACCTTGGAGGCTCGCCAAGAATCACCATCCAAGAACGGTGTTTGATGCTACTTGCCAGCTTTACAGGCTCCACAAACTCCATGATTTTTAGTTTGGATCTCAGGTAGACCAGCAACCAAACCTTCCTCAGAGAGCTGAGAGAGGTAGTGCACATTCAAGTGCCCATAACGTTGGTGCCAAAGTTGGCTGATGGTTGTACTTCAGGCTGCTAGAGCGTGCTCTTGAGAATCATCGGAATCAGCAAGTCAATACAGACAATGATCCTCAAGTCCCATAGCAATTGTAGTACGAGTCTCCCAATCAACGATGCTGCAAGTGGAAAAACTGAAAACAACATCTAACTATGGAGAATGCCGCATGATCTGACTAATGGAGAGGAGATTATGTTCCATGTCGGGAACATAGTAGACATCGAGAAAGAGTAGATTTCTTCCTCTTGAGTGAATCTGGACAGTGCCCTTACTAGCAACTATGTACTCTTCGCCTCCTCCGAAAATAACAGAATCTGAGAAGGGTTCGAATTTTGTGAACCAATCTTGATGATGAGGAAAATGTCGTGAAGCCCCTGAATCGATATACCAGGCAGAAGAATGTACCGAATCTGCAGTTCTCATGGCCATAAATGCATAGAATGCAAACTCTTTCTGCTCAGTGTGCTCAGCAACATGTGCCTTCTGTTGAGATCCTCCTTGCTTTTTTTGTTCATGAGCCAACCGAGTGTGACAATCAGCCTTAAGGTGACCGTATTTTTTGCAATAATTGCACTGAACGTTCTTCTTCTTGTTGTTGTCCTATGAAGAACCAGAGCCTTTCGACTGAGAAGACTGAGCCTTCCCTTTGTTCTTAGCAGAAGATTTGGCAAAGAACGCTTGTTCTGTGGAGGAGGAACTAGTACTGCTTCCAAACTGCTATCTCCAATGATCCTATTGTAGAAGCTTGTTACACAAGTCTAGAAACTTTAAGTCAACATTTGTTGAAGTAATATTGAGCATCTCAATGAAATGCTCATAATACTTTGGAAAACTCTTTAGAGTAATGATGACCATGTCCTCTTCCTCCATCTTTCGTCCAATGCCTTCCAGCTGGTCGCGAATATCCTTGATCTTTGTCAGATGTTCTTGAAGCATAGTGTGCTTCTCGTCCATCATTATTGAAAAAAACATGTTCTTAAGAAAAAATGCATGACTCTTATCTGACATTTCATGAAGATCCTTAAAGGTTGTCCATACCTCAGCATCTGTTTTGCCTGACGACACTTGTGGCAGTTGATCGTCAGTGACTGAAAGCTTGATGAGCATGACGGCTTCTCGGTTGCATTCATCCCATTTGTCTTGATATTTCTGGCTACAGTGGGTCGAGGTGAGTGCCCCAAGATGACCTAATCGAGACAACGATATTCAAAGATCGTTAGCATATGCTACTTCCAGGTGTTGTAATTCTTCGCGTTGAACTTTTGGCTGCTTTCGAGCATTATGTTTGTGCGAGATGCCATCACGTACCTCACAATCAAACTGGTGAAGGAAAGATAATGCAAAGAAAACAAAAATATAGAAACCCGAACACAAATTTTGAGGTTTTAATGAAAACTTAGAAAAGATGAATAAAAACCCAGAAGATTTAAGGAATACCCAAAAAATTGACAACACGAATTTCAAGGCATAGAAAACGAGGTACCTACAAAAATTTAGTGACAACCTAGTTGAGATCTCGTAAAACCCAAAAGGAATCTGCGATCAGAAAAAAAAAATTGACTTCAAATTGAGGCACAAATTTTGAGGCATAGAAAACGAGGTACCCAGAACAAATGGACGACGACCCAGTTGAGATCTCAGAAAACCCAAAAGGAATCTAAAATAAAAATAATTTTTTGACTTGATATGAGGGTTCAAAACCCTAGTCAAATTTTAGAAACCCTAGGCGGCCATTAGAGAACTAGAAAATTGCAAAAAAAACAAAAAAAAAATCTAGAAATCGCGTCTAAATGCAGAGGTAAAATGGTGCCTTAGCTAGGGCACATAAGACATCCAAAATAAAGGTAAAATCATGTCCAAAGACCAACAAAAAAATGCGCCCAAGTACTGGTCAAAAATGCAACCAGAAATGTAGTGTTTTTTCATTTTTTTTTTTAAACTGAGAAAAACGCGTTCAGATAAAAAAAGGACGTCGCACCAGGAAAGAAATGAAAACACGGTAAAAAAATGCAACTTGAAGACTGTAAAAATCGTGCCTTGAAGGAAAACGCGATTTCTGGAAAACAAACAACTTCAGATTTTGGCCCCTGCAGATAGAAATCACATCCTTAAGAAAAACGTGATTGTATTTTGTTCGAAAAAAATGTGGCTAGTTGAGAAATGCGTTTTGATACTGAGAAATCACGTGGGTGTCACATAGAAAGGCAGCTAGGGTTTTAGACAGAAAAAGTTCCAAAAATTTTCACTAAAAATAGTATTACAAAAATTTTGAAATTTTTTGCCCTAGGCTCTGATACCATGAAAGTGGTATATGCTTTCTTATATTAACATGAAAAAAGGCTTACAATTTATAGAGTGCATAAAGCACTAGAGATATTAAATATATCTACCTACTAAAAGTTACTGTAGAAACAGTAACGACAAAAAAGACCAAACATAACATTGACCATTAAATAAATATAAGAATATAATTTATTCTAACATAAACCTCAAATATTTCAATTTGAATTTGATTTATTTATGCATCAAATTTTCAAAAATTCACTTGATGTAGTAGCTTTCATGTGTTTCCCCAAAAATTTGAAGACTAAAATTTTTCCTTGAGCATTCATATTAGATCAAAGGTTCAAACCTGTCCATAATTGGCTACCTCTTATGAAGTAAGCCCAACTCCTTATTCCCAATCCATTTTGCTAAGTTGCATGTTGGAGTCAATTTTTTTTCCATCCTTGTTCCCAAGTACCACATAAATATCATGCATATCACATCACAATGATTTACATGGGAAAAACCCATTCAGGAGAAAAACCATGCGCTCCAAAAGTTGCCCAATTTAAAAAAATATACAAAAACAAACTCATTTTAAAAAAAAAATAAAAAATATTTAAAACATTTTAGAAAAAAAAAATCATTTTAATGATACATTTTTAATAATGTAATAATAATAGTTATTCAAAAAATTAATATAACACCATAATAATAATATAATAAAATGAAAACCAATATTACAACAATAAAGAGGAAACCAAAAATGAAAAACAATATTACAATGATACAAAAAAGAAGATACAACCAATCAATTCAAAATACAACAAAACATAAAAAGGAAAACAAAGAATGATACAATACAAAAAAAAAAAGGAAATAAATTTAATGTAGTATTTTACAATAATTAAAGAAAATAAAAATGGTATTTCCTTGGAAAGTCATAAGCATATTTCTTGCTCCTACTTTATATTCCTACCAACCCTTGAATGAGTTTAAATGGTATTTTCCTATTTAACATGACAACCAACATTTTCTTGTTTAACATGGCAACCATAATCTCTGTCAAGCAAAGATATTCATCACTCTTGAAAAATACTTTATATGACATGAATAAAACATAAATAATATATGTTTGAACAAATGGCTATAAACGCCTCTTGCATGGATCTTTTCACTAAGGATTTGTGTGGTTTTACATCAGTGATCAAAAGATTTGAGATGTCCTGGGAGTAAATAGAGATAAAGAAAATATAAAAGAGGGTTGTGAAACATGTGACCTTTCTAAGAAAAGGCAAGGTTTGATCAAGAAAGTGCAAGAGATGTCTATTCTATGTGAAGCAGATGTTGGCCTTGTCATATTCTCTACAACTAGGAAGCTTTTCCAATAGTGTAGTTCCAACATGAAGATGGTTTTGGAGAAGTGCCAAAAATACTCAAATACTACCATAAATAACAAAAAGTTTAGTCACGAGGAAATTCAGCTTGAGAATAAAAAATTTATAAGAATCAAACAATATATTGAAGATCTCAACCACATTTTGAGACAAATGCATGGAAATCATATTGAAGGGCTAACTATGATAGAGTTACAACAATTAGAAACCAAGTTGGAAATGGGGTTATGTCAAGTTTGTTCTAAAAATGATGAATTTCTTCTTAAAGAGATATTTGAGCTTCAAAAACAAGGAATCCAATTTATGGAGGAGAATGCTAAACTCCATCGACAATTAAATGAAATACAGTCCTATCATGTGGAGAATAAAAATGTAGAGGAACCCTTTTTTATTGAGCCCTTGTTCAACGATCATCCTCAATCATAAACCCCACAAAAAATCAAATAGAAAACTCCAGTCGTAAAGGTGTGTCTAAAGCATCATTATCTACAATGCTTGCTTTGTGTAGCTTGCTATTGTAAAAATTTCATATAATAGATTCAAATGATTGAGGATGATCATTGAATAAGGGCTCAATGAGCAAGGTTTCCTCTACATTGTTATTCTCCACATGACAGGACTGCATTTTGTTTAACTAGCGATGAAGTTTAGCATTCTCCTCCATAAATTGGATTCCCCATTTTTTAAGCTCAAATATCTCTTTAAGCAGACATTCATCCTTTTTAGAAAAAACTTGATGTAACCCCATTTCCAAATTGGTTTCTAATTGTTGCAACTCTATCATAGTTAGTCTTTCAAGATCCTTGTCATACATTCGTCTCAAAATATGGTTAAGATCTTAAATCTCTTGTTTGATTCTTATCACTTCTTGATTCTCAAGTCAAATTGCCTCGAGACTAAACTATTCATTATTTATGGTACTATTTGAGTATTTTTGGTACTTCTCCAAAACCATCTTCATGTTGGGACTGCACTATTGGAAGAGCTTCCCAGTTGTGGAGAATATGACAAAGAAAAAATCTAGTTCACACAAAATAGACAACTCTTGCACTTTTTGTATCAAACCCTACCTTTGCTTAGAAAGGTCACATGCCTCACAACCCTCTTATCTATTTTCTTTATCTCTATTTTGTCCTAGGCCATCTCAAATCACTTGCTAACCAAGGTAAAAACACACAAATTTGTAGTGAAAATATTCTTACAAGAGGCTTTTACATTAATTTGTTCAAATAAATATTATTTATATTTTATTCATGTCATATAAAGTCTTTAATGGGAGTGACAAATACCTCTGCTTGACGAGGATTATGGTTGTTGTGCCAAACAAGAAAGTGCTAGTTGTCATGTCAAAAAAGAAAGTTCCATTTAAACTCATTCAAGGGTTGGAAAGAATATTGAGTAGGAGCAGGAAATATGCTTATGACTTCCCAAGGAAATACCACAATTATTTTCTTTTATTATTGTAAAGTACTACTTCATTAAATTTATTTCTTTTTTTTATGTATCATTCTTTGTTTTCCTTTTTATGTTTTGTAGTATTTTGAGTTGATTGGTCGTATCTTCTATTTTGTATCATTGTGATATTGTTTTTTTTTTATTTTTGTTTTTCTCTTTATTTTTGTAATATTGGTTTTCATTATATTATATTATTATTATTGCCATATATTATTATTATTATTATTATTATGGTATTGTACTAATTTTTTTGAATAGCTATTATTATTACATAATTTTTTTTAAAAAAGAGAATGGAGTAAAAACTTACTGAATCATAGAAGAATTACAAAGCATCGAACAACAAGCCCACAAAAACCACCAATAATCCTAGCAACAAAAGTCCCCGAAGGAACCCGACCAAGGAACGAATTACAAATGAAAGTCCTCCATGATTATTTTTTTGAGTGACAGAGACAAGTTTGAGGATAGAAGTCCCCAATCATCAATATTCCACCTCTCCCGATGCTCAGAAGCCCATTTTTCTGGAAGATCAACCACTCTATTCCATTCCTTGGGAATATGAGAAAAATAAATAAATTCTGAAGAACTACACAAATTCATAATCTATTTAATCACAACAGCCAACTTCTAGTTAACACCATCAAGTCTTTGCTCATTAAGCATATTAACTACAATATCTCAATGATATTCACAAATAATCCTTTTCCAACCCAGGAAATAACTTATTTCAATAGCATGAAGAATCACAAGAGCCTCCATGAAATTGTTAGAATGATGACCCTTATAAATAGAGAAGAAAAACACCTCACCATAGTTGTCTCTGGCAATACCACCAATCCCAGCATCCCCAAGATTCCCCCAGAAAATCCATCAATATTTATCTTCAGAATTGCTTGGAGAGGATGATGCCATCGACCCTCTCGATGAATCTTCTTCTTGACCTAATGAGGACCATTCCAAGCATAGAACCCTGACCCTCTATCCACTAAGTTCAGATTCCTCACAAAAGGAATATCACTAGGATACATAGTAACCAAAAGGTCACACTTGGCTGAAATAGTCTCTTGAATCTTATTGAAGATATTCCCCCATAAATGATCCACAACTAGCTTCACATCTTGAAAAATCCTTCTATTTCTTTCTAACCAAAGGTACCATATAATAAAGGTAGGACCAATAATCCAAGCAATCTAAAGAAGAGTAGCCTTAACAGGATGTCTCGCCAAACTTTTTCAAAACTCCAACAAAGATGAGGCATGAACATAGACATGATTCCAAATCCCCCATTAAAGATGCAAAATCTGCCTAGAATAAGGACACTGAAATAAAAGGTGGGAAGGGAACTCTTAACTATTATTACACAAAACATAGATGGAAGGACCCTAGAAGCCTCTCTTTCATAGATTATCCTAAGTAAGACATCTATTTTGAACAACCAACCATAAGAAGAAGTTACACTTAGGCCAAGAAAATTTATTCCAAACCTGCTTCCACCAAGGGACCCCAACCATTCCATACAACTATCTATCCAACTCCTTGTACCTAGAAGCAACAAAAAATTCACCCTTCAAATTAGGGCCCCATGCCAAAATATCCTTGCCTTGAAGAGAGTTGCACATTCTACCAACCAAAATTTTAGCAAGCTCTTGTCTTGCCATCCTTGTTCCCAAGTACCCGTTCCTTGGTATCTTTGATTCCTAAACCCTAAGACTTCAAATATCTCAGAATTAATTCTCAAATTTGATGTTATAACATATAGGAGTCCTTTCCTTATCCCCTTCATTTGTTTCACAAGAAAAATGACTAATAAAAAGGAAAAAAAATTATTAAAAAAGTAGGGGTTAGAACCCTGATCCCAAACAAATAAAGTCAAATAGCAAGCCTCATGGCCAATAGGTCAACACCACCAAAATAGACACAACAAAATAGAAAGATTGACACAAAGAGACAAACAACAATAAGCCACTCAACCGCATAATAAAACATCAAAACAAAACCATGAAACCATGATCCAAAATAAACAACAAGCTAAAGTAAACCATGGAAAACATGAGGGCATGCAGGCCTAATGAGGAAACAGGCACGTATGCCTAACAAGGAAGCAACAAATCCAAGCTAATTCTTAGGGTTGTTTATTAGGTCCCATTCCATCTTTAATTGGTCCAACTCCTTGCTCCATGTGTCCTTTCCTTCAGCAGCTTGATCCTTGGTTGATGACTCCATGTGCTAAGATGAATCCCTTTTCCTCTACCTCTTCCTCACCTTTGGCATACCGTTCATTTTTCCAAACATAGCCCTACTCATAATTCCATGTGTAATGGAAATCAACTTGTTAAATGACTTGTCCAACCGATCCACTTTTTCTTGCAAAATAATAAACTAGGTCTTGTAGTATTGTAGAAACCTATTATCCAACACACTTTCATACTCCCGTTCAACCTTTCTTTACAAACTAACTTCTTCATTCTCTTTGTTATCTTTTTGGTCTCCTCATTCATCCTCTTCCTCCGTGTCCTTCACTTCCTCTTAGCTAGAACCCTCCTCTTCATCATCCTCACTATTGATTTATTCCTCCACATGGTCCTTGCTTAAGACCACCTCCAACTCCTTTTTTCTTAAATCCAAGGGATCCTCCTCATCTGAGGCTCCATCATTTGGTTATTCAAAGCTCAGTTTTTTTCCTTTAGCATATTGCCTCACCAGTCTAACATATCTTCTTTTTCCTTTTCTACTACTAGAATCCTCCATAATTCCTTCCTCTCCATCATCACAAATTTTAGTTAACCTTTTTTACTGTTCTTGGGAAAAAACTCTCTTGGATCTTTCATTTGACACTAGAGGGGTTGCCTAGGGTTTTCTTTCATTTAGAGGAAAAATCAATAGGATCCTCTTTCGTTGCCTTTTGTGGTAGGTGTTTTATCTAGAGGATTCTTAAAATGAGAGAGAGGGGTAGACTATGGTTTCTCCTCCAAGGTTTCAAGTAGAGTTATACATAGGGGGGTTAAAATTCAGATGAGTCTTAGCTGAGGGAATGGCTTCAACCTATTTTTTGCTTGGGCAAGGATTAGGTAGTGATGGGTTGGTTATGTTGAGCTTCAATATTTTGGGGGTCATCCACATTAGAGGGCCAAGCCAAAGGTGTGAGTTTAGAAACATGATTATACATCCTTGAAATTAGGACTTGGTGAAGGGGAGGTGAAGCACCTTTTGCCTTGCATTTTTTTAAAGAATAAAGTAAAAAAAGGAATGTTCATTCTTTCCTTCATCCTTATGTGATTAAGAAAATGAATTTAATGGTACCGATGAACTATGGTATACCTTCCCTCTAAGTTGAAATACTTAGTTATGTGTATACTTACCAATCCATGAGGAGCTGAGATCCTTTCACAATCATACCCATTTTGACAATGCTACAACTTCTCCTCACCCTCAAGGAAACTATCAATAAATCATTGATTGTTTCCATTTCTCACCTTAGCCACTTTCGAACCATAGCATTCCAAAACATTCACCTCCATAATTAACTTTGGCATCACTACAAAAGTGATGTTGCCAATTGTAACCCTATCCTCACACCAAGACCTATAGAATTTATAGGTCAGACCATCATTAAATCCCTTCATCACCATAAAATAGGGGGTCATACCTGCCTCTTCAAAGAGCTTGCAAAGCTCCACATTTTGGCACAAAGACACACATGTTAGTGGTTCAAACCTCTTTCTAGGACCCCCCACGTTAATTCTACAACTAGAAGAAATTCTTAACCCTTTCGCCTCATAAAATTTTGCAAGATGCTCACAAGAGTTAGCCCTCCTCTAGTTGTTACCATTCTCACAATCACTAAGATAAAATTTTGAATCCCACATAGTCTCTAAAAATGCTAAACCAACATCTCTAGTTTTTTGGAAGGACCTACCAATAAATTTAATAATACTATTATCATTGTTTAAGGCCAATTGTATCTTTAGCCAGATCATAACAATCTTTGACCAACACCCAAAACTCGTATGAGGGATGTCATCGATCCTTAAATTAATTAAATCTCTTAAAATTATTCTATATTCAGGGGAATAATTCAAGTGACACTTATCAAAAGGTAATGTTCATCATAATTATGTGATAGGCCTTTGTCTAGAAGTACTTCATAATCCAAAGGGAACGAAAAAAAAATTCTTGTGACCTTTACATGAAAAATAATTAAATACTTAGCCTTGTCAAGGCCTTCCTCCACTTTCAACATAATCAATTTGAAATGATTACACTTAAAAAAAATATTTTTGAAAAGATTAATATTGTCAAGGCCTTCATTTTCATCATTTTTTATCTTTTCCAAGATCAAGGTCTATTTAGGTGGGATTTGATTTAAAATTAAATTCATTTCATTTTCACTTTCATTTCTTGGTAGATCAATCTTAAGGGTCATCAATGACAATAAAGCAACATGAGGCAACAAAATACTTTATGAAAGCTGACGTAGGCAAAACTCCCAAACTATTTGCCAACCTAGCCCCCTTCATACACGTGATCAATTGAGCTAGAAAATTTGAATTCAAAAAGAGGCAACAAAATTTAAATTTTACCCACAGACAAAAACCATCCTTAATCTCCATCCTCTATATAATTTGAGACACCATTTTCACTAATATAGTTAAATTGCATATTAACACTTCTCAAATGATCCTCTAAAATCGACTCCTTTATCCATTGAGTGAGATTCTCAAATTTCTAGAAAAGCCATTGGAAATCAAGAAGGCCAACATTTGAAATAGTATCCACTACTTTATTTCCTTCTCTAAAAATATGTTGCAGAGTATACTAATCAAATGATTTTATCAATCTTTTTGAATCCCCAATCATCCTTTTGATCTTCCAAGGGGCTCTCCTTCACCTGCAAGTGACTCAATAATAAATTTTGAGTCACCTTCAATAATGACCTTATTAAATACAAGCTATTTAAGTCTCCTTATCCCTCTCCTAGTAGTAGTAGCTTCATCCTTAGTGTTGGTAGCTACCCCCAGACATTTAGCATAGACTTCTATAGATTTCCCTTTATAGTCTCTAAATAAACCACTAGCAACAAAGAAACACGAATTACCTTTAGAAAAATCATCAAAGTTTAATTTGACCCTAACCAACCGATGGAGGATTCCACAAAGTCATTTTTCTTCTCAATATGTTAGCCCAATTAATTTTGGTTAGGTCATGTTTAATTCCCCATATCCATTTTATTCTAAGATCCTTATAAGTTGGAATGACTTTGAAAATACCAAAACAATTTGAATTTGAATTTTCTCAAATTTTTTATTTCATACATAAGAAGAGCTCCTCACAACTCCTCTAGTGATCTCTAAATATTCTATTATTTCTCTTTCCACAAGTACCAAGAGATAAAGGGGGGATTTTGTGCTATGATTCCGCTATAATTAGGTGTGAGAAATGACAAAAACCCCATTGTTTAATAAAGTCTTTTAGGTCACAAGGGAACACCCAATCAATCGATATGTTTTGAAGCACCATGGACCAAGTTTCTCTAGCAAAATAGTGTTGAAACCATAGATGCAAAATGCTTTCTTCATCTTTCAAACAAAGGAATAATTTGTCTACAAACTGAAATCCTTTCCTATCAAGAAAATGAGTAGTGAGAATTTTATCATGCACTGTTTCCTACCAAAGGTAATTAATTTTAGGAATTAACTTAGCATTCCAAATTTTGCTCCAATTCAAATTCTGAGTAGTAAGAGAATGTTGGTCTAATGTGTTATAAGCAACTTTAACCGAAAACTCTAGAGGGGTTGTCACTCTATATCCACTCATCATCTCCATCTTGAGAAAACAAACTACAATATCCAATTAGAGATTCAAGAGTAGAAAAAAACTTTGAACTAATGAATATACTACCACTTCTCCTAGCTCTCAAGTACAAAACATCTTGCTTAAAATTTCTCCATTTAGGGATCTCTTCAATCCAATCAACATAGTTATTAGGAATAGTCCCATAAAGTCTTAAAATTTCATGCCTAATCGGGTTTAGTTGAGCCACTAAAGCCAAAATGGGACCACAACCCCAAGCTTCTTCCTAAAAGCTAGTAGTCCTCCCATTCCCAACTCTTCTTCTAGTTCCTTGCTTCAAGATACATCTAGTTTTCACAATATTATTCCATATGGCTGATCCTATAGGCCAATCCTGAGAAGACAAGCAGCAACAAGGAACATCTCTACCCATATACTTTGCACTAAGAATATTAGTCCAATCCTTCTTCCCTTGAATAAAGAAGAATCTAACTTTTGAGAGAAGAGCCATATTGAATAGGTTCAATCTTTGAATCCCTAGAACCCAAAATATCTTAGGAGGACAAACCTTCTCCCACTTGACTAGTGCAATTCTTGCTTTTCCCTCTATCCCAGTCAAAAGGAAGGTCCTTTTAATTTTCTCACTTTCTCATAATAAAATATGGCATCTTAAATACAGAAAGGAAATGCAGCAGAATATTTTTAAGAGAAGACTTCAAAAGCTATACTTTACTAGCTTGACTAAGTAATTTACCTCTTCAACCTGCCAGCTTTTTTTTGGATTTTCTCGATTATACCATTCCAAAAGGAGTTAGGAGGATTTTTAGTGCTTAAAGGTAAGTCAAGGTACACATCAAGAAGAATAGCCTCCTAGTATTCAAGGATTCTAAGAACTCTTTCCTTCACCTACTGATTAGTGTTTTTGATAAAAGGGGGATAAACGGGTTTTACAGGGACCCGAAACCACAAAGTAACAATACAGGAGAAGACCGAAACAGCGGTCCAAAAAACAAAAAAACTACCAAAGAAAATAAAACTAGCATCAATAGGCAGCACCAAAAAGCCTCAAAGAAGCCAGTAAAATGCCAGCAAATAGAAGAAGCAGGGCCCGACCACCACTAGTTCATAGAATTCAGGAGCTCATCCGCAACCTCCTCCAAGTCCACCATATCCTGAGCCCCCTCCATAAAGATCTGAGCCATACTAGGGGTAGTCTGGACTTTCCTTTTCGTGCTAGATCTGGTACATTTAGATATCCCAGCTTCCTCGTCCTGGTCTTTATCCTGATCAAGGTCGACAATCAGAGCTCTCTTCTGGGTTTTCTCTAGTCTTTCAGACATAGCCTTGATGATAACAGAATTATGTCTGGCAATTCTGCAATTTTGCTCGGCGATCTTTTTCAAGGTTCCTTTGATTTTTTTGAAGTTCATTTTCGATAGTGCTGTCCTTTTGAGGAATATTTTTCATATTGTTGTGCTTCTCCGCTTCGAGCTGATTAAGCCCAGCGACTTTAACTTCAATTTCCCCCAGTTTGCTATGAAGAGACAAATTTTTTGTTTTCAGCTCACTTATCTCATGAAAAACCCATTTGGCAGAATTGAGCTAGTCCTGGGAGTAGCTTTTGGCATTACCAACAAAGTCAAAAGGGGGGTCACTTTCAGGATTGACCCCAAAGAACACTGACTCCGCACCTCTCGGGGGGCTCAAGTTTTTCTGATGAATATTCTCGAGGGCGTGAAGTTCCTCAAGGCTGGCCCCAACTGTCTTAGCAGAAACAGTAGGGGAGTCATCAGGGTAGGACACAAGCTTATTAACCGGGGAGCAAGAGCGGGCCATATTGGCATTAGGGTTAGTGTGGCCAGAGGCCAAAGCAGAGAAATCTCCAGAAGGTTGAGGGGGGCGGCCAGAAGCAGGAGGGGGAAAAGGAGGCGAAGGGCTCTGGACACGGTCAGGAGAAGCTTTGGTTTCAGACAAGCTAGGCTTAGTATAATCTTCGTCAAGCTCCAGCGGGGCAACAGGGTTAGGAAGGGCGGGCATATTCTGAAAGTGCTCAAAAATAAGTCTTAACAGACCCGAGTGAAGAATTGGGTATCTTTTAGGGCTTCTTCTATGATCAAAAAAGTTGTTTCTCAGAGAACAGAGCAAGAAGAAGGGGATAGAGATACGCACCTTATGCCGGAAGTGATTAAGCAGAACGAAGTTTTAACCGTAGACCCTAGTGAAGCGGTCGTCGAGCGTGATGTACTCCATGATAACCCTTAGCACTTTTCTCCATAGAGCTTTTATAGTGTCCACTTCATAGTAGCTATTCAACATCTTAACCAGATTTTGTTTCTCCGTTTCAGATTTGGGAAATTTCAAAACAGCTTCGTCGGAGAATTTCCTATCTCTGAAGAATTTATGCTCTTCCATCGGAATACCCGTGACCTCTGCAATCAGGGCTTCATCAATTTGAAATTTCCTCCCAAACAGGACGACCTCCCCATCATTCCAATTCTTCTCAAAGAAGTCAGTAATCTCCTCCTTAGGGCCATGGAGTTTCTCAATGAACGGAAGTAATCCACCCCTTCTGATTTTACTCCAGGATTTTTCATTTTTGGTGTGTGATTCAAAGCTGGTAGGTTCCACCATCCTCATATCCCCACCCATGATAGACAGGTTAGTGCAAATACTGTTACAGACAGTAGTCCTGTTCCAGAAAGTTCCTTTGTTAAAGAAGTACAATTTTCTCTTAGTGTAATTGATATGTTGACCAGACACTTCAACATACTCCTAGAGTATCATTTTCCATTTAGCTACTTCCACAAAAGAGGCAGCACTAAAAACAATTGTGTTGCTAACAAATTGTTGATGAGAGGCCAAAGGGAGGTAAGAAGTAGTTCTAATTCCTTGTAGACGACCTCTATCAAATTTTTTTTGAAGATTGTGACCCAAAACATCAGCAATAATAATAAAAAGATAAGGGGAGAAGGGGTACCCTTGTCTCAAACCCTTACCATAGGAGAACTGACCTTTTCAAACATTGTTTATCAAAACAAAGTAGCTAGTAGTGGTGATGATTTCCTTGATTAGTTTAAGTATTTTTCCACTAAATCCAAATGTTTCCAACACAACAAAAAGAAATTTCCAAGAGACCCTATCATAGGCTTTTGAAATATCAAGTTTGAGAACCATACTCGAGTTCTTTGAGTGATCCATTGAATGGAAAAAATCATGGGAAACAATTGTTGCATATAGATTCTATCTTCCAGTAACAAAATTTTTTTGACTCCATGAAATCATTTTGTTGAGCAAGGTTTTTAGCCTATTAACAATAATTTTAGAACAGATCTTGTACATCGTATTGCATAGGGTAATTGGGTGGTAATAAAAAATTGAAGTAGCATCTTATTTATTAGGGACAAGAACAACGCAAGTTGAGTTGAGCTGTTGAAGGAGTCTCCCTAATCTAAGGAAATATATGGTTGCATTTAGGGGATCATCAAATAATATTTCCTAGAAGTCCTTAAAATGTCAAGAGGAAAACCATTAGGGCCATGAGCTTTAAAAGCTCTGAAATAGAAAACAATGGCTTTAACCTCCTGAATGACCACCATCTTTCCAAGAGCCTTTACATCATCTTCACAAACCACCTTCGAGATAACTTGTAGGAGAGAGTCAAAGTCATTAGAAGAGGGATTGGTTACTCCTCTCATTTTTGAAGAAAGAGATAGCTTCAACATCTAAATCGTTTTCCTTAGTTAGAAAATATACATTATCATTAACAAGAAAGCTAATCTTATTCCTTATTTTGTGTTTTAAAGTTGATTGGTGAAAAAAATTAGTGTTGTTGTCACCTTAGATTACAACCATGTTGCACATGGTATTTCTGTTTCAAGAAAAAAATTGTCCTTCCTAGTAGTAAGAAAACATTTATTCCTTAGTTCCCTTTTCTTTGTTAGAAATCTCTTCACCAACCACCCCCATTTCCATCTTTTATTGAATAGATTTGAGGTTCAAAAGGATGTTTTTGGTTTGAAAAATGTTCTTGAAAGTAATTATGTTGCAACCTTGAACATTTAACTGGATTATTTTATGTTTTTGGGCTATACAAAACATATGGGTTCCTTGACAAGGGAGGTTCCACCAAATCCTAACTGGGTCTTTGAAATCTAGGTGAAGACTCCACATTATCTCATAGCTAAGGTGATTTTTTTGTCCAAACTTACATTGGTCTTCCCACTTCAAAATAAGAGCACTATGATTAGAGGTAGATCTTGTAAGGGCAGACAACTACAATTTGGCTAAAATATCTGAATTGCCAACAATCAACACTCTATCCAGTTTGACATGGATATGATTCTAGCCATGACGTCTGTTAGACTAGGTAAATTTTGAGCCTAATAGTTCCACATCTAAGAGATCTTGGGAAGAGATGAAGTTAGAAAAATCCATCATGCTATCTGATAAATCCTCCAGACCCCCAAGTTTCTCAAAAGGATAAAAGGGGGTGTTAAAATCCCCAACAAGCATGCACCTCACAAACTAGTTGTTAGCCAAAAGAATTGACAAGGAGTTCCATAGATGATTCCTGGAAACCCTAGTATTAGAAGCATAAATGTTGAGAAGGTTCCACTTCAAACCATTATGCCCATCTTCCAGAATTGTTTCTAAGAAGTTTCTATTACTAAAACCTTTATAGCTAGCAAATATATCCAGATTCCAAAGAGTTGCAAGGCCCCTAGAAGATCCCTTTGCACCACTGGTAAAGTACTCCACTCTAGGTCGAACATTTTTAATATTTTTTTCAAAGGTATCTTGCTACATTCTTGTTTCCTGAATAAGGAGAATATCAACATTCAAATCTATTATTGAACACTTTAGAAAATGTTGTTTTAGGGGACTATTCAGTCCTCTAATATTCCATGACATTATTTTCCTTAGAAAAGAAGGAGCCGATATTGGCACAACACTAGCTAGGGGGAGAATTCTCCCCAAATTATTTCTTTAATTTATCCAGATTAGAGAGACCCTCAAAGGTCTTCTATTTCCTAGAGGCTATGTCTAGTTGCTTCTCTTGTTTTGACATCCTTAATGTTTGTTCTACCTACTTTTGTATCATTTCCAACATCTACTTTCTTCTCCTTCTTATATTTTCTATTCACTTGGGTCCAAGGGTCATCCTTATCCTCTAAATTCAATGATGGAGAAACTAACTCTGTAAAGCCCAAAATTGCTAGAGATTCTTGTATTTTTGTTTAAAGAACCTATAGGGGTACATAGTCCTCTTTGAAAAGGTTAACACACAAATTCAATCCCTTATCTGAATCTATACATCTAGAGGACAAAGAAGGAGCATCCCCCATCCCCATAGACCCATCCTTAGGGTCTTCTTGAATCTTGAGAAGAGGGGCAGAGACAACATCATTTGAAGAAATTTTTTCTAAATTTAATTCTTTCCCTTCATTCAACCTCTCATTTGGGGTAGCTATTCCAGAATCTTTCAACTTAGGGGAATTTTGATTAGATTTGGGGTACCTATTTTGTCTCTCACATGAGGAGGGGGAGGCATCCACAATAACTAATTTATCTTTTTGAAATTTTTGCACTTCTTACAAGTATTGCTAAGATGCCCAAACTTGCCACAGAGCTAAGAAAATAGCTTTTACATTCTCAAACTCCAAGAGTTGATTCTAAGTACCAAATTCAGATTTCAGAGTAATAGATGAAGGGAGGACTCTATTAATAACCAAATTGACATAGATTGTAGCGAATACAAGTCGATACTTCGAGGAAGTAACTCTATCCATTGCTAGGAAACTACCAAATGAATTGGTAATACCCTAAAACACCTTCTGGTTATAAAATTCATGGGGGAGGCCAAGAAACCTAACACAAGTTGGAGCAGCTAAACACAAATCAGCAGACAGGTCCATACCAAGTTTCCATTTAAACAAAGAAAGACAATTTTTGAAGTTCTTGTCATAGGCTGAAGGACTTCCTTCAAAACATGGATTAAATCACCCTCACTTTTAGTTTTAGACTGCGAGGAGCTAGCAAGAGGAGTCAAAGTTCCATCAATGACAACTGACAAAGAGGACAAAGTCCTGGAAGGGCACATCAACTAGGAGCCCCCACCCATCATCGCCATGGCTGAATAGTCAAAGCATAAATTTTAAATTTTAGAAGGCACACAAATAACAAGCTATGTGTATACCAATTTAAAAACAAATGTTAATACCAATTTATCGGAGTTTTTTTCTTACCCTTCATCTAATACATGTTGTTAGTCATCTTCAACACCAAATCTCTATTGTTTCATTTTATACCCTTTTAGAATTATACTTTAACTCATCCCCTTACTTGAATACTTCCTCTTCAACATCTCTAATCTCTAACAACTAAAAAATCCTTGCATATGTCATGTTGGAGTTAGAGGTTTAGGAATCCCTTTTACCTAGTTTCAATTATATGTAATATTCTTGAACCCCAAACCTTAAAAATGGTATGAGTTTCAAGACCCTTGATTTCCTACACTTCCCTTGTCATCTTCTCAATTTGCTAATGTCATCACTTGAGAAAAAATTGGCCGAGTGTTGATGGATACATTTTTTAGGGATTTCAATAGTCCATTATTCCCCAAAATTTGGACATAGAAAAGAAATGACTAAAAAGAATAAGTGTTAAAAGTTCAATAGTTCACAAACTTTGTGAAACCCCAACAAAAGAAATTGTGAAGGTTTAAAATGTCACAATAAATAATATTTTATGAACGTTGCAATGAGGTTCCTAAGGTCACAAGGATTTACAATAATAAGAATAAAAAGAGGAAAATATTTAAAGAAAATAAAGAAACAAGGAATAAAATTGATGAAAACCTCAATGTCATAAGGTTCACAAGCTCAAGAACTTTGCAAAATTCCAACATGATTCCAAAGTCACTGAAAGCTCCAATAAATGAAAATAATGAATTATGGAGATATTTGAAAAAAGGATGTCGAGGAGTTTATCTATTCTTGAATGCCCCAATCTATTATAGGTTCTTAGGGTCCCTTTCATGTACCATTCTCTCTCTCACTTATATTTGTTGTTTCTCCTCTTAAGACCTCAAGATCATAGATAAACCTTAGACTTTGGAATGGATGCATAGCGCCAAGTCTTCCACACTCCTCGCACTACTTTTTTTCCTTGCTTCTATGTTTTAGTGCATGTTCCCTTTATGAAATTGGCCACAATTTCTTGTCTTTTCCTACTTATCAACCTGCTTTCTCTCTCATTCACTTGAATGCAAGTTCTCAAGTTCCTCCTAAACCCAAACTCCTACTAGGCAATAGAATGTGTAAATTTCACACCAAAAGTTTTCTCTAGAAACCCTTCAGGCTTATTTTAACCTATTTCCATGAATTTCCCATCACTCCATTGTGTCATATATGATCTTGCAACCACCATATTGGATTTTTCTTGTGTAGAAACAACTATTCAATTTTAAAGAAAATATTTTCTTGTAGTATCAGCAAATGAGATAAAGACATATAATAACTTTATTAATGTATCAGTTGGGTTTCCAAGTTTTGATGAATCATAGGTGACTTCTTAGCCATTGTTCTAATAGATTTCCTAAGATTTTCCTTGTCTTACATGATAAGATCAGGTGGCTATTGGCATAAGAGGGTAAAATATGATTTTCTCTAATAGAAAATTGAAATGAACATATACAATCAAGATTTCCCTACATATGAGAGCTTCACATGTGTAGATCTAAAAAGTTTTTATGGTGATTCATCTTTCTCTCATTAATTGACAAACATCATACATCATAGACATCATTATTGTAATATTTTATATAAGATGGATACATTTTTTCATTTTTAGATGTTGGAAAACAAGGGAAAGAATATCTATATGGCATACCAAAACTATTTTGTAGAAATACAACTAATTCAATATTGTTTGTTTTATTTATTGTGATACAAATTTCTACATGATTTATATGAATAATGATTCAGTATACATTGTTCTCTCATATCTTATATTTTTTATCCTTAAAGAGAAGCACACCTTCAAGGAGGGTATAGAATCTTTTCTTTTACATTTGCTATTCTAGCTAGCATATCTTCAAGGAGGGTGAGAAATCTTTCTAGGAAGCAAGTGGGCTTGTACTATTGATTATTAAATAAAATTGTGCATTCATATTACATTTGTAGGTTCATGTTATTGTAAGGAAATAATAGTCATTCTAAGGCAATGTTATATATTATAAACCACTAGAATATTTTTGGTCAATACATATATTGACATACATATTTTATGCCTCTACTTTTTGAAAATAGGCCACTGGCGAACAAGAGAAATTCCTCCTGGCCTATTACATGTAAAGAGTGACAAATCCATTAAAGAGTAATTTATTCTATCATTTTATTATATTCATAAATGTATATTAGAGGTATATAAGAAGTATTAGTTGCTATGATATATCTAGTAAATCTTTGCCTGATTTGTACAAATATCATATATATTTTACATTGTGATAAGCCTATTCTATTCATATAGAATATAGTGTGTTAATAGGGCTGCCCCTCCTAAGATCTTGTAACAACCCACTATATTTCTTTATTTTTATTTTTCTGCAATATGTAAATGCATACAGAAGACCACCCCACTTTCTGATCACCTAGATCCCAAATCGGGCAAGGTGAGAGAATACAATGCTTTGACCACATCACTTTCTACTATGTATGCATGAGGATGAATGGTGACAAACAAACTAGAATATGCAGGTCATTGAATTGCCTAATCAACACCTCTTCGATGGACTGCATAAATGACAAGTAGGTGAAGAACCAACCTTATCAACACCTCTTTGGTGGACTGCATGAGTGCAATGCAAGCCATTGGAAAAATGTCTAAGCTTGACTGAGACTAAAATGGTCAATAATGCTAGCTTGTTCAATGCCAAAATGGTTTGAATGATATGTTATAATTGTTAGTGTATTATTAAATTTCAACTTAAGAAAATTATCTTGGTGGTTTCTCCCGTATCGAGTAGTTTTATACCTATTTCATTTTCATGCCTTTAAAAGGTTGTACATACATTATGTATTTTATTTTATCTCAATTTCTTCACTCATTGGTGAAATAGCATGTTGCTTCTCTCATATTTGTGAAGGTTTTTATTGCAATGGTATCTTGGGCTCGGTGGTTTCCACCAACATGGTATTAGAGCTACCCATTCTGCCCTCCTTCCCTTAAGAGTTTTCATCATAGTTTGAGATTATTTATTTGCTAAAGATTTTTTTTTACATTTGAAATTTGTTAAATTTCAAATTTTCCTTATTTCTGATTATTCTTCATTTTCCTGTTGCTGGGTAATTGATTTGAAGCCGCTGCTATTGAGAGAGAACAATGATTACAAGTTGAATCTGTTGAGGAGGCGTTTAAGGTTTTTCATTGATCAAAGGCCTGATTTTTTTTGCTGCAGAGGCGATTCAATTGCTTTTTGAAGAGGCACGATTTGGTGTTGAGGCTGCGTTGAAACCCTACGTGCTGTGCAATTTTCTCTTTTTGTTTTGACGACTGCTCATAAGTGGAGGTCTGATTCTCTGTGTAGAAGGTGCATTTCCGCCATAAGCGGTAGTATTCTGAGGAACGTGATTGGAAACATGATTTTGAGTCGGAGAGACCACGATTTCCATTAGAAGGTTGCAATTATTTGACTTGAAGGTCGTGAAGATTGAGGTGTGATCTGTCTCATTCACAAGGTGCGATTGAAATCTGGGAGGCTGCGTATAAGCCGTCGGGGTTTGGACCGGAGCCACCATTTCATTTTCTTGGAGGCGTTTTTTTTCAGTTTGAAATGACATCTCCTCTTCGCCACGACTTTGTATCTGCCATGATTTTTCCTGCCGCATGGTGATTTTCCTGTTCATCAGCCACACGATGAATTGAAACCTTTGCCGCGATTTGGTTTGGCATGGGGGGTGACTGAAGGTGTTGTGATGCTCTATTTTTTGGCTGCCGAATTCACCAGTCGTGATTTGGCGTTTGAACGGAGTTTGTGATGAAGTTTGAGCCCTTTCTTTGACCCGCATTTGGCATCCAACGTGTAGACGGGCAATATCTCCTGTAGGGGCACAAATTTGTGCATTTGAGGCTCAAAAGACACGATTGAAGGTATTGTTTCTGAGCAGATTTTTCTGTGTTGGACAGGCTAGCAAATCTGGCGTGAAGACTGGTATCATTGGAAGGCCGTGTTTTTTTTAAAAACCGTGATTAGAGGCTTAGATTCTTCATTAGCTGACGGTTTGGATCTGTGCCAAGGAACGACACCAATTTAATCATTGGAGGGACATTTTATCTTATTATAAACTAATATTTGTTGCTAAAGAGGCTGTTGTTTGGTGTACGACATCTGGGCATGAAGATTAACCTACACATTGTTGGCAGAGGCTTCTGGTTTGGGAGTACAGGATTTGCAATCAAACTTTATAATTTATAAAGTTCCCCCTAAATATTTAGGGTTTCAATACTAAACAATTGAAGACGGAGTGGGCCCAAGGTTTCTTGAAGTTATTTTGAATGCGAATAATTATCTCACATTGGTGAGATATTCATCATAAATAGCTCTTTTATTGCCCAATGCTCTCATTGTTGCATGAGTTAAGGCTCTCGGTGGTGTTAGTTATCTCTTTTCTGTGTGGAACAAATTGTTTTTGTCAGTGAGGATCGTGGGTGACTTGTAGAGGTCCTTAATTTTTTGCACCAAATCAGGATTTTTAATCTTATAATTCTTGTTTGAAAGTTTATATAAGGTGTTAGTTATCTCTTTTCTGTGTGGAACAAATTGTTTTTGTCAGTGAGGATCGTGGGTGACTTGTAGAGGTCGTTAATTTTTTGCACCAAATCAGGATTTTTAATCTTATAATTCTTGTTTGAAAGTTTATATAACTATCTTTGAAAATTTTGAAGAATTATCAGTTACAATGGTTTCTTTGGAGAAAGGGAATTTTAGGCAATGGAGTGATTTTATTCTCACTCATCTTAGTGAGCTTAATCTATTGCCATATTTGTATAATGAAGTTCCTATTCTAGGCACACATTGTGGGTATATGATTTGGAAAGGATATAAGGCTATAGTCTTTAGACTTATTTTTGAGCTTATAAATGATGATGACCTTTTAGATTCACTTGTTCATTTTGAGTGCCCTTATGCTCTTTGGACTTAAATTTGAGAATCATATGGAGATCACGATACTCCGCCATCTCTCGTTGATCCTCTTTCCAATACCAGTGTGCCTCTTTATTCTTCAGAGAAAATAAACCATGCTTGTGATCCTTTGGAGGTTTTTGAGACTTCAAATGAGGTTGCAATTGCTTCAGAGGTTCTTGATTCTTTGTCAGAGATAGTTGATCCACCTTCATTAAGTACTTCTATCATTCCCGAGCAATAGGATTATCCTTGTCTTCCTGATTGGGATTCCTATTTACCGAACATTGGTTCATTTTTTGTGGAATCTCACATTTCAGACTTAGAAGACACATTTAAAGGATGAATTTTCTTATTTGATGATAGTTGTGGTACAACTGTTGTCACTCCATCTCTGTCTTTGGAAAATGTTCAAAATCAATTTCTAGTGGTACCTTGTTTGTCACCTTCTATTGTGATTGGGCATGTTCCTGATTGGTTCATGGCATCATCTTCCAAGGTCTTGGTGACACATGAGCCAATTTCAGAGACATTATCATCCTACATTTGGATTTCACTTGCTAATTCCTATCCAAAATGGGAAGCATACCGGCATTTGTACTTAGTTTTGTTTCCTCCAAAGGGATATAATTTGTTTGTCGACATTGGATCATATTTTGTCTTCAAGCACTTACCATTCTTACAGGCGATTATTCATTATGAAGGGCGGAGGGGGGACGGGAGGGGGGGGGGGTGCTATGTAGTCTACTTCTATCCTTCCTATGGGAGGATCATTAATTGTATTTACATGATGTATGTAGCCCTTGGGGGGTGTTATTGATTACTCCATCTATGCATTTTGTTTTTATTTTCTCTCTTTTGGAGATTTTTCTCTCCCATAGGGTTTTTCTCATTTTCTTCGGTTGTGAGAGATTTCATTTTTGCATTGCAGTTGTGCATAGGTACCTAACATGGCCTTCTAGCTAGGACCCATCTTGCATTTCATTTTGCATAATAATCTCCCTAAGTTTGCACTTAAAGGGGGGTGTTAGTGTAGTATTAAGTTTTAACTTAGGTAAATTATCTAGGTGGTTTTTTCCTATACTACATAGTTTTACACCCGTTGCATTTTTCACACCTTTAAAAAGTTGTACATTATGTATTTTATTTCATCTCAATTTATTCACTCATTAGTGAAATAGTGTGTTGCTTCTCTTGTATTTGTGAAGGTTTTTATTACAGATGGTGATCACGGGCTTGGTGGTTTCCACCAACAATAATAATTAGTGATAAACCATCCAATTCTACAATATCAAATGCATACAAATGATAACTATTTTGACAATTAAATGATACAAAGTTTACAAAATAGATATGAAATGCATATGAATGATAACCCTTCAGAAATTAAACCATGCAATACGCCTTCGGTGGTATTACCATATAGGGTTTACAAGATTATCATGAAATACATTTTAAAACATGATATGAGATATATCATTGTTATAAATATTACATAAAATTTTGATTATAAAATCAAATTGGTGTAATAGCAAAAATAAGGCCAAATAATATTTGATTAATCAATATAATCATAATCCCAATTGAAGAATACCGTATAAGGTTCATGTAAGGTGCTGATGCAAGTTTGATATCCCTTTGTACTACTTTTAACATTGATAAATCAAACCTGAAGGCATGTCGATATCATTCTAAAAATGACACATACTATTGATATGAGCTACCCAAATTGATGAAGACTAAAATCGACTCTAATCACATGCCATAGAATCTAAGTGATTGAAAATATAACTATTACTAGATTTTGATATAAATTAGACTTGAAACATGAATTACAATAACCAAAAACACCAATTGCCTCCAAGAATCTCTATTATTTCCTTTCAGACTGATAGGAAATGGTAGATAAGATATGACACCTAAAATAAGGCACAATGAGCATCAAATGGTGTAGTGACTCACATCTTTCCCTTACATGCCTCCAACGAGCATATTGTATGGTATTCTACGAGTGGATATGACTCAAGGGGAACCACAAAGAATTCTTAAAAAGAATAGTGCAAACTAGAAAGGTTGCCAACATAGATAATAAAAAAGATAAGATAATATGTTAAACCCTTAAAAAATATGAATCTCAAATAGTACAACCTACAATGAAGATACAATCAACTTAGAACTTGTACAACTAGCTCTAAAAGTCTTTTTTAGTCAAGTTTCACAAAACCATAATCACTCAAGTACAATAACTTAGTACTTGCACAAATAAAATAAAATCAAAATACATCAAAGAACTTCATCTTCAACACTAAGATGATTAACCTTCACTTTGCCACAAATTGAAAAAAACAACCACTTTTAGCACCAAGGTAATATTTGAATGAAATTGCTCCAATGGATGTTAAGGGTTTTCATCTCCAAAATTCAATATTTGTAGCATACATGTGACTTTTTGATGAAATCACTATTTCTAGCTAGGAGGGTTTTTGTCTCCAAAAATTGTATTCCAAGAGAGATTTCATCCTCAAGAAATTTGAGAACTCAAGTTCATATCTAGAGAAAATAACAAATACAATATTTAGTCTAACCATTCTTTTTTCACAACTCCTTAAATTTAGGCTTTTAAGGCAACTAGATTATTTTCCTTTTGAAAATTCACTCTTCCCTTCAATAATAAAATAAAGCAACTTTTTGAGAAATTTTAATTAAATATTACTTTTTAATCCTCCATTGTAATGTCACTTTTAAATAATAATATTTCTAAGTCACTTGAACCTCATACCTAGGCTAAGACTTTTGGCCCTCTTTTATACATGCTTTATGATGTAAGCCATCATTCTTTAAAAAGATTAAATAAATAAACATAAATTTTCATTATAAAGTCACATTAAAATAACTTAAGCTATTTATTTAATTACCTTTGTCCACACATTTGAAGATCTTACAAAAATTTGTGCTCTCCAACAATGTTGGAAATCTAGAAATGTGGAATTCTCCCTTAAAGTTGGATTTACACTAAAAAAAAACCATTGTATTCAACTTGACCCCTAGAACACTTTGTCATTATTAGAAAATTATTGTCATAGAACCAATTCTCTCTAGGAATCTTGTAACTTTGTAAAAATGTTGGAATGGGCCAGAAAAGGGACATTATAGTTTTCTAAGCATAAAGTGTAGGAGAGAATAGTTTATTCTTTCATTCATTGGCCATCCTCCAAAAAAACCTTGAGCATAGAATATTGCAACTCCTTAAAATTTATTGGTAGTAGGTTGGAGAACCAATAATATCTGTGCAAGAATTCTACCCTCGAACACAATATTCTTGAGGAGCATCATGCTTCTCTAGTTGGGGGTCATTTATTATTTTTGAAGACTTGTCATCAAATCAAGAAATATTTCCTTTGGGAAGGATTCAAATGTAATGTTGTGGTTGAATTTTTGAAATGTTGGATAAATAAAGCAAATATATTTAACACTTGGTCTTTTGTAGCCTTTATTCCTAGTTAGCGATGGGAAGAGTTCTCTCTGAATTTCATCACAAACCTTTGAATATCTATGGGTACAAGTCTCATTATGAAGTGGTGGATCTCCTAACCAAATATGACCATATTATTACATTATCCAATCCTTTTAAAAAAAGTCAAATATAAAAACATTTATAAAGAAAATACAAAAGTTAAAAGATACCCCAAGAATTATTGCTAGTGAATGTGATCCTATACTTACAAATCATCATATACCATTTACTAAAGCATCATACTAAAACTAATTCACATGAAATTTCAATATTGTGACAAATATTTCTACTCAACCATATAGATCCTAGTTAATTAAGAAATGTTTTTGGCATGTAATTTCACTGCTATTATAATATTTTTACTCGATTAGCTTAGGTAACTCATTCATGCGCAAGTACTAATATCTATTTCCACCAAGTTTCTTCAAATGTAGGAAATTTCCTTGGCATTTTCTTTCACTAAAATCATAAATATTTTACTTGTTTAGCTCATGTATAAATATAGTTGACACAAAACTTGAATCTGGCATAAGTGTCTTTAATGCAGAATGGGAGATGGACTTCACTCCTCCTCTTGATTACACAGAACCTGAGAAGTTGGCAGTAAATCGTTCTGCTATATCCATAATTACTATAACTAGTACATGAATAGCGAGAGAAACTCCATCTGTAGAGCTGCATGTAGCAGAAATTGAATGCAGATGTTGTGTACTCCTGGCATGTGCCAAGATGGGAGCATTGGAACAGGGTGTGGACATCCATCAAACCAAAGGGGGATTATTATCAGATATCACAGTTGGAAATCCTATGGTAGACATGTATGCAAAATGCGAAAGCATAGACAGGACACGTGAACTGTTTGAGCGGATGCCTCAAAGAAATATGGTCTTACGGAATGCTATGATTGCAGGATATGCACAAAATGAGTTTGTTGAAAACGATTTAGAAACTTTCAACTAAATGTAATTGGCAGATGTAAAGCCAGACTTCACAACCTTTGCCAGTATCCCTCCCGCCTCTGCCAAAATGGGAGCTTTGGAACATGGCATGGACATTCGTCGCAGGATAATGGATAGAGGAATTCTGTCAGATATAGTTGCAACTACCCTGGTAGACATGTATGCAAAAACGTCGAAGCATAGACAGGCATGATAACTGTTTGACAGACTGCCTCAAAGAAATTTGTTCTCTAGAAAGCCCTGGCTGCAGGATATTAACAAAATGTATTAGTTGAAAAGGCTTTAGAAACTTTCAACCAAGTGCGATTGGCTGGTGTAAAGCCGAACTCTACACCCTTTGCCAAAATCCTCCCAACTTTGTACCGAATGGGAGCTTTGGAACTGCTCTGGCAGACGTGTAAAACCTACATATTCAACTTTTGGAGTAATTTTGACTGTAGTTACAATTCATCATAGAAATTAGCGAAGAGTATATGAGATTACAATTCATCATACAAATTAGTGAAGTGTATGTGAGATCAGGACAGTTGAGGAAGGTTTAGATGAGGTATATGCTTAGGTTGAAATTGGTGAAATAATATATTGTAGATGTGCATTATGTTTGTGTGATTAATGATGTTATTAAATTGTGACGATATATGTTCAAGTTAGAGTTCTCAATTTTGTTGTTGTGAATTCATATTAGTACAAACATAGACATAGATATATGCATTTGATCTAGCCACAAGGAAGACTTTGTGAACTAAACTATTGATAATCCTTTAGGCCTCAATGGAGTTGTATAGTCACCAATTTACAAAGACAATAGCTCATGGCCATTCATGCATAAAGTAACATAGTGGTCATTTTGGTAAATCAAAATCCCAAATGATGGTCATCCTAGTAGAAATAGAATATTTTATCTCTATTACAAGTTGAATAGCATGTCTTTCCCTAGTTGGGTGTTGCCTTGATTATCAAGGTGTTCTTAGGATGATTTCTATGTTAGCTTAAAGTTGGATAGTGTTGATTTGGTATAGCAAGGTGTTACATTGTGATCAAGGTATTTCCTTGTTAATATGTGTTAGGGCCCGTTGGAGTGGTTGTAGTCCCCCAAATTGTGTTGAATAAAATTGTGACTTGAAGTTTTAGAGACATGTTTGTGTCTATATGTATGCATTCTTGTGCATATTTCAATTGGTCAATCTAGTAATATTGAGTTTTAAATTGGCTAATGGGTGGATGCCATAATTTTTCTAGATGGGCTAAGTGGTGGATTCCATGGTTCTCTTGGATTGGTTCTAGAAATTAGCTACAAAATTGATTGGATTCTAGAATCACTATACCAATCAAATGGGTTGAATACCTCTAAAAGGTCGCACACCTTATTAGAGAGTGATTGGTAAAGAGTGCAACCGAGTTAGTAGTTATGGAGAGAACGACTCTAGATTATTTATAGTATTTATGTCATTATGTTGTAATATATAAGTTTAGATTATTTATAGTAATTTTAAAATAAATTTTGTCTCATTTATTTAATTTAATTATAAATTTACAATAGGGTAAAAGCACAAAAATGTGTCACACTTTTAGCCAACTTATAGCACAACCGAATTTAAGTATTTCTAACTAAAAATCAATTTTGGTCAAACATATGATCTAATAAGATTCATTGTAGCTAAGTTAGATACTTCCACAACTTTTTCAACTAAAATTGTTGGCTAAAAATATATGGAGCACCACGTTAGGTCCAATTTACCAAAAAAATAAAATTATTTGAAAAACTTGAAGTTTCAATAACTCCTACTAATGTAAATAACATTTTTAAAAAAATATAAAAAATAAACTTTTGTAGATCCATAAGTGTAGTTTTCAAAAATATCTTTATTTTAATAGTTTAATTTTTTTTATATTTTATTTTTTATTTTTACTAAAAGTAGGTTATCAACATAAAATATTAGGTTGATTACTATGCAAAGGAAAAATACTAAAACTTATTTAAAAAAATAATAATGAGATAAATTATATTTAGGAGTGGCTATCTATATGAAATGCATATAATTGATTGTGTGCAATACTATGATACATGATTATCAGTTAGTGATTGATAATAAATTTCTTTTATAAAATGAATCTATCTATAAAATCAAAAATATTAAATAGAATCAATTGCGACAAAAATTAACACATTAAAATTAATAACATTTGATTATAAATTAAACAATACATATTAGATATATAAAAATTAATTATGTTACTTATCCAATCCTAATGCACCTTGTTGGTATGCACCTTTTTGTTGAAGTAATTAGGATAATCACCTAAAGATTAATTAGCCATTAATTAATTATTACATCCCTTATTATTTTAACTACCTAAGTTAAACATATAAGTGTTTTTATTATTAGATTGAGTTATTTATAGGTCAAGTTTTCTCATTATATATAATTATGACACTTGTCACAATCTAATCAAATCCGCATCTAAGGTTTGTACTTTTTTCTTTTATAAGCATTCATTATTGGTTTTTTGTAATGATTACAATCTAGGTATTCATGTATTCAATACATTTACAAGTTAATCTCAATATTAGATGCCTATGGGGATCAATTATCTTCCCAAGGTTGTATGATCATAATCATTACTTTGATCTATTGTATATGATAGGATTTTTTATTGTAGGTGATTTCTAGGAGTTGTTGGGTTCACAATAACAAGCAACATGGTATTAGAGAACCAAATCTATGACTTCCTATCTAAGTTCTAAAAGATCTGATCTTGAGAAAAAAAATGACTCATCTTGGAGGGAAACAAACATCACCATTGAGTCCAAAATGACCAAAAACCTAAGTATCACCTATCATTCAATTGAATTTAGAAAAGTTATAAAAATTAACAATATAAATTAGTAGCATGGACCTCTATATGGAAATCCATATAGCTAGTGTTGCATTTCTTTCTCATGTAGGTGAAAATTATAGGTTTCTTAAAAAAATTGGATGCAAGAAGATCATTGAATTATAAACCAATGAATTAAGGCCAATATATACTTGTAATTATGAACAAAAGAAGATCATTTTTCTAGAACAATCCTAGAAAAGAGTTGGTAGGAGATCTCCCAAATTTAAGGAAAACATGGAAAGAAAAGGATATAAGTAAGTCTTCTAACCTATTCCTGACCCATTTTTAAGGAAAATTTGAATGAAAGAAGTGATAATACTTCTCATGAACTAGTAGTAGTGATGTAGAAATCCATGTGTTTGATGTTTATTATTTGAGAGACAAGAGAAACTTAATGGTCCCATAATATTATGAAATGTTAGAACAAACCAAAGATAATATGATATTAGGGAAGGATTGTCATCTCATTCTAACCCTCATAACACTAGTTTCTCTGAGAATATATTTATAAGCCCTATTAGTGAACAAGTGATACCAGAGGGAAACCCTTTTGTGAGTATAGATTCTTCTACTTCTAGTAATAAGCATTACACTTATGCTAATGTGATATGTATTATTTCCAAAGTGTCTTACATTTATGGGAAGAAAGTTCAACATGAAGAAGAATCGTTGAAAGAAGCAAATGACCTTAAGGATGAATTAGATATAATTGAAGCTATGAAAATAAGGGATGATCTCAAACAAAGGATAAACACCTTGAGAAATGCAAAATTGTTAACTAATTATGTTAATTTAAATATGTCATCTCAAGCTCTACCTATCACAAATATATCTCATAATACTCCTATTGCTAGTACTTCTCAAATTTTCCTAATGGTGAGCACTATAAATTATTTCTAACAAGAAAGAGCCATTATTTTTCTTCAAAATACAACATCTTTCTCATTAAATTCAAATCATATATCAAATTTTCCATTGAATTAATACCAAATACACAAGTATCTTTATTGAATGTCAATGTTGGAGGGACTGGTCAACAATCAAAACATAATCTTCTTATAGGGATACAAGAAGGTGGGAAAGGAATTAATCCAAGAGGAGGCGTTCATGTAGCACAACAAAATTTTCAAGGTAATGTAGCTAGTGGAAATATCTAATATAGAAGGCTATGCAACTTGAAAGATACAAACAATTATATTTTATTGGCATCCCTGGCCATCTAAACCTAATCTCAAATGAGGTAAGAGCTTCCTTGACTAAATTTTCTAGTAATAGTGTCATGTTTGGTGAAGATCGCCTTAAATTCTTTATAAATTTAATTGATGACTTTTGAGATTGAACATGAAAATGTAGTTATGAATGTGTTAATATGATCTTTGACCGATGAGGCTAGGGAATGGTATAACAGTCTATGAGATGCTAATATTGGTTCATGGGAGGAATTCAAAAGGGTTTTTATTTAACAGTATTGTGACAAAACATGCCCTAGATTTATAATAACTAAGTTCACAAACATTTGCAAGGTTTTTAATGAACTTGTATCAAATTTCAATACTAGGTTTACATTCAATTAATGAATAAAATCCCTCCCTATCTATGACCAAATGAGTCTATGTTCTTGGTACTATATGAAAGTTCTTAGGACGTTAAAATGGATTATGAGTTGAGGGACAAAGGTTCTTAGACTCTCAAAAGTGGATTTAAAATTGTCACTCATATAGAAAGTAATAGAAAGGCTTATAATAAAGTTCACAAAAGGAAAGATGTAAAAATCCTGCAAAATCCTATAATATTTTAAAATAAAAATAAAAAATATTTAAAATAAGTATAATGGACTTAATAATCTATAGATAAGAATACAATCATAAATTGTAGAAAACACTAATTGCCCTGATGACTTCACACTTTTATCTTTCATTGAAAACAAATAGCGTATTGACTATATAATGAAAAGTTTCCTTGCAAATTTTAAATATATATGCTAATAAATTTAGAAGTTCTAACAAAATCAACAAAATCAATCAAAGCAAAAAACATCTGCTCTGCTTGAACTGAAATTATTCCATTAGTATGTTTCGCTCCACGTGTCAGTCACAACAACAATATCTGGAAAGGGACAGTTTATTTGTCCTCCAGCTAATCTATTTACAAAATATATTTTTATAATATTGGGTGATGCATACGTTAATGCCGTATGTTATGAAAATTTATATAGTAATCAGCGAAACGGAGCAATTATCGAGGCTTCCTGAGATTGACAACGATGACGCTGATGTTATCCGTGCTACCACGTGGGAGTGCTAGTTTTGTTAGCAACGCTGCTGCGATGGTTTGGGGAGATTCCGACATCGGATCTACCTTGTCGCCGCCCTCCATATATTTGTGGTTACTCCTTCCTCTGCCATGAAACGCCAGGCATTTGTGCGAGACCTCGCACGCCACATCGTTTGACACGACATCGCAGAGGTCGTCACTTGCCACAATCAGACACTCCTCTGCACTCCTCTCTCTCACTCTCAACTCCAACTCTGCGATCACTTACGGCTTCAAATACTTGTCTCCTACACTTCAATATATACATTGTGTTTCTACTCATCAGCTCTGTTCTGTGTTGCAATATTTTTTATAACTATAAATTCTCTTTCAGTATTTTTATTATGTATGTTCGTCCAAAGATTTGGTTCCTAAAAAACAATAAACATGTCATTGCGAACTTCAATTGCTTGTCTACTTATTCAAACCCTAGAAATTTTTTTGATCTATTTAGTCAAAACCCTGGTTTGAACTCATCTTTATGGCTTCCAAAAATCTCTTGAATTTCACTCTCATTGTATTAAATAGAATTTTGGCGTACATCCGTCCAACTATTCTCAATTATAATCTAGCTCGGAAATTGGGACAAATATTTACCACTGTGTAAAATTGGTATGGACTGTACGATGGAGTGTAGACTGCAATTGTTCCACTACATTTATAATTTATAATTTATATAGTGTAACGAACTGTTCAGAAATTCAGGTTTCTTTTACTTCCGTCTCCCTTGATGAGAACACATAGCTGTGCTGGCTTCATTTTGTGTACGTGCTATAGCAACTTGCAACATATACATTGTGTATGTACTCATGGACGGTGGACAATTCACAGTAAACGTTCTTAAAGAAAAGCTAAAAATATTAGGGAAGAGGATCCAATAGTTGAACATGTTCCAATAGTTGTGATAGTAGTTGTTAATATAATGCCCAATAGTTGTGATAGTAGTTGTTTATATAATGTCAATAGTTGTGACTTGACTATCCATAATTAAACAAAATGTATTCTTTTGATCTAAAAAGTAACCTATCATGTGATGCCACATCAGCATTCAACTATCCATGATGTAAATGCACACATATTAGTAGCACTTTTTTTTGGGCCTTTTTAGACACCTTGACAAAAAGCATGCTGATGTGGCATCATATTTGATGATGTGGCCCTGAAACGAAAGTTATAAGCAGGGGACTTGCCAAGTAAGCTGCTGTAAAAAATTGGGAGTGATTTGAAATTTCCACGTAGGATAATTAGAAGCACGAAGTTAGAGTGCACAACTACTAGACGATTACTTAAATTTTGAAAATAAACTCATACCTGTTCTCAGAATTTCTATGGAAGATCATTTGTTGATTTATTTATTCAAGAGATCGTTCGTTAGTTTTTTAAAAAATTAGATAATAAACTTGTAAACTGTGTCTGAATTTTAAATGCTCACGCTTTTGAACGTGAGGGTTAATATTTTGTTTATACTGGCCATTATTTCTATAATGAAAGATCAATTGTTTATTTGTATTTCTAGATACCATTAATTCATTTAAGAAAATTTAGAAAGTAAACCAGTAATCTACTCTCATGATTTCAAATGCTCAGTCTTCTCAACCTCAAGTAAATATTTTGTTTCAGACTTGTCCAATATTTATTTAATGGAAGATCTTTATTTGATTTATCTATTTTGACATAGTTATAAAATGTTTTACACAGAAATCTTGAAATGAGGAATTTAAGTTGTTCTTTTTCTTACCTATAGCGCGAGACATAGCAAGTACGCCCAGAACACAGTATTCCTTATAATAGATAACCTTCCCACCTTTGCTTCAATTCGCGCCATCTCTTCCGCCACATAGGGCTGCACAGTCAAGCCATTAAAAACGTAAATATAGCTTATACTACCATTATATCACATTCAATCATATTAAGTGCACTATTTTCGTGCGCGTCACTGGAAAACACGTGCTTTGTACCTTATAGTTCTAAAGTTTCGGTGTGTCGGCGCGATTCGAACCCGTGTGCTGCGGGCACGAGATTCCGTCTGTGTCTTTTGGGCAAACGCTATTCAGCCCCTAAACTGGCATGGGATGCCCCATGCACCTGCATAACCATCCATGCGCGCACCAGGCAACTGACAATTCTGTGCAGTTTCTGTATTTGTTAGTTTTTAATTTTTAACCGTGCCCATTCCCTTATATTGGGCACGGTTAAAAATAAAAAACTAACAAATACGGAAACTGCACAGAATTGTCAGTTGCCTGGTGCGCGCACAGACGGTTATGCAAGTGCATGGGGTATGCAGGGGCATGGGGCATCCGATGCCCCATGCCGTTTTAGGCGCTGAATAGCCTTTGCCTGTCTTTTGACGCCGAGACCAACTGCTGCGAAGAACCGACGGATCTCGTCGCCTTTCCCGTCACCGAATTTTTTCCTCTTCGTCTGCCCCTTCATCCGCGGTACGGCGGCTCTTGTGGCTCAGCTTAGCTTTCTTTCTGCTAGGCACCAACGATACAACCGCTACATCGGCAGCCACCACTTTGAACTGTCGGATCTCCATCCGTCTCCGTCAAGCACCAGGGCTTTCAGCCGAACACCCATACTCACAAGAGCACGCTGATAAGTAGCGGCGACAGTAGCCTGCAGCTTTAGCTTTCAAGTCCTTAAATGGAGATAAGTTCTGCTATGCTGTCAGTCAATAGCGCCTCGATCTCATCTCTCCTTGCCCACAAAAAAGCAGCTCGCTAAATTTGCAGGCCACAGAAAACCCCAGAAAACAACCGCCCCTTCCGAAACAAAAGCCTCTAAATTTAGCGAGCAAAAATAACGTATCCTCAACAGTCCCTTTTTTTTCAGAACGCCACTTCTAAGCGACCTCGAACAGCAAGAAAAAGAAGAAATCTTTGCATTCATGGCTCTGGATTCAAAACACAGTACCTATACCCTAAGATAAAAATAATGGTAGAGACTGCTAGAGTGAGAATTATATCGTCTACCACAAAATAAATAAAACATATCGTCTACCACAGTTGATAAAATGAAAAATGTCCAACGGACACCCGGCAGAGGAATGCGTACAGCGGGCCCCGCATTCTGCTCCACGTGTTCGGCATCGATACCGCACAAAAACTTATCTTTACTGCACCTTCCGTTCCTGTCGTAGTGTGGAATACGAAGTAAAAGGGGGCCAATCTGCTTTTCCAGATTTGGTTTTACTTCGAATGCTTTCGAACCTTTCTATATTCTTATTAGGGATATACACTAAAATATCTTCTCTTTGCCAGTCTGTCCAAGGCGAGCAGTACTCCTAAAAAGGCCTGTGAGTGACAAAAGTGGGAAGGGTGCAGTTTCTTACAGTTGCTAAAATTGTAAAGTGCGGTGGATATTCACATGGGAGTCGCGCTCGAGTGGGACCATACATTGATATTGGTCCTTTATTCACCCACATCACACATATTTTTCTTTGAGTAATGCACTTCCTTACTCTCCCTTGCTGAATATATTTACCATCAATTATATGGTATGTTTGGCAAAACGGCATGGGGAAGCCATACGTTATACATGAAAACATATATGACATGCATACATTTGCGCCCGTCTTTAAAAAAAAAAACCTCAGAAATATATATTTTTAAAAACTAAAATTAAAAATAATTTTTAAGTTCATTTAAAGTAAAATGAAATAATATTTAAATGAATAAATATATATAATATATTTATTTTTATACTTATTATTATTATAATTTTTAATAATATAATTAAATTTGTATTATTATATTATAATTACTATTATATTAAATTATATCATTAGATTATATGTTTATTTATGTTTATAATGTAATTAAATTTTTATAATTCTTTTATATTATATTTTTATATAATTAGTATATTATTATATATTTATATTGTGTTATATTATTATATATGTATTGTAATATAATTGTATTGTATTATTATATAATTATTATTACATTCTATTATTAATAGATTACTTGTTGCACTATAATTTTTTATATTGAAAGAATTAACGGTAATATGGAAATATAATGAAGACATTATATTATTTATATTGATGATGATTACATGAAAAAAATATTACAATAATTTTAAATTAAGTTATTTCTACAATGTTCAACCTATTTTCTTTTGTCTTTTTTTTTTGCAACTTGTTCACTTTTTTTCATTTTTTCATATCTAGATCATATGTGAATGCTGACATAATTTTTAGTCCTTTTAAAAACTTTACATGAGAAATTTCCATAAATGTCAATCTAGTTCTTTTAGTTGGTCTTATACCAATAATGGTCTTTTAAAGAGTCAATCCTTGTGACCTGTGAATTGTTAAAGCCTAATCTAATCATAATGGAATTTATTTTGTGCTACCAATTTTAATTGTTGTAATTGGAACTGTATGTGGATAGTGATCTTGAAAAGGTATTCTAGAGTAACTAATAAATTCTACAAGTACATATGTTTGTGGTTGTGGAGGCCTAGTTCAGGTCTATATATAATATTTTGAATATATCCAAGACTTCCATTTACAAGTCCTATTTCTAAGTTTGATGTTAACATTACTCCCACATTATTATTGAGTAAATAATCCATATTGAGTTCATCATTTTGGTGCAATCACAAATGGAGGGTGTAGAATGGGTTGTCCAATTATCCAGCTTAGAGTTAAAACACAAGAAATGCTCAACAAATATAGATATTGATTAATTCAACAACTGACAATCTTACATGCATCATAAGCCTCATATGCAGAATAATTAGGGTTCAAAGGCTTGTCGCAAGGGCATTACAAAAATTACAATTGGTTGAAGGCCTTATTGTAGTCTAACAACTAGGATGACTCAAAATACCTAACTTCTAAATCCTAATTGCTAACTAACCAACTTCCTACAAATTACAAATGATCTTAAATATGAATCTCTAGCTCCAATTATGATCCACATCA
>VDFB02168118.1:124707006-124724546 GCA_007258455.2 Sequoia sempervirens | reverse complement strand
GAGAAATTTGCTATTTTTGGAAAACACCGATTTTCATTATGTTCGATATTCTAAGAGCTTAAGAGTATTTTGGCATAGTCAGAATTCATTTTTTGGATCATTTTAATATTTTTCTTAACTTCATGTAATTTTGCAAAAAATAATTATATAATTAAATAGTTAAATTTAAGTTGTCAAAAAAGTAAAAATTAAAAGACAACTTATATTTAATTTTTTAAAAGGAGTTTGAAGTCACTTTTGGAGGGAAAATAAAGGGACACAAATACTAATATTTTATTATTGTAGAAGTGCCTATAAAAAAGGGATTTGGACGATTTGGAGGAGAGAAAGCTCATTTTATGTTTTTTATGAAACCCTTGTTTATTTGGGAGAGTGAACCAAGTTCATTCTTCAACCAAAGAACAAAAACCCTTTTGGCAATCAGTTTCGTGGACGAAAACCCACATAGTTGATTGTTAGTCGTATATCTTTACTTGTTGTCAGCCGTAGTCGGCCAATTGTTAATAACACTATAGATTAGTAAAGAATAATAATGTCATGTACTTTCGGGAAAGCATGTTCAGATTAATGTTAATGTTAATGTTGTTATGAAGTGTCGTGTCGGTTGGTTATCTAACCACCGCCGAACGTTATATGTAGCTTGTTGGGATAGTCGGGAGAGTTACGAATTGTAATGAGTTATATGCCGATGGTTATATTGTTAAGCATTGTTGATACTCTTTGATTGTACATGATATTTCTAATGATGAATAAAGTTTCTGGTGTTCAAATATGATATCTTTCAGTTTATTGTTTTATCCTATGTTACATGACTAGTTTTCCAGTAGTACGTAAGATTTGAATCCCATTCCGTAGGCAAACATTTGGCGCCGTTGCCTGAACGGACTAGGGCATCATCTGCCATGGCAGCGTAATGGGTCAACCAGCGGAAGAACCTGTAAATGCTAATGAGGAACGGGAAGACTCATTGACAGAAGATCTGGTAAATTTGTGGAAAATATTGCTACGTGACCACGTGCGTAGGGAATCCCACATTCGGGAGATCCCTGAGGAAGTCATCTGGGATCGGCTAGAAGTGAACGACGAGGTGAACCACCTCTTGAATCGCATGCCCAGGTTGTTGGCCCGCCATTTCATTATCCTGCAAGACTTGTGAGAAGAAGAAGATCGCGAGCACCGACGGCAGCAAATCGTACAACGTTGTGAAGGCAGAACCAAACGTGAGGAGGAAGAACGAGATACTAGCCGGCGCCGTACTTCCGGCAACCAGCAATGATTGCTTGAACTAATAAATGCCCGTACGGCCGAACAAAGATAAGCATCGAGTACCTGACGGGCACGGGACTTTGGAAGAACAAGTTTGGCGATCACTCAGGCTGCAAGAGCAAGAAAATCGGCGAAGACGACTACGGCAAGTCGGTAAGGAATTGGATGAAGACTTAATTGAAATAAATCAGAGCATAAAAAGAACATATGACAACCTGACTAGAATAGACACATCCATTGAACTAAAAGCACTTCACAAATATTGTCAAAAAGGAAGGACTGAAGACCCTTCTCAAAGACTCCACACCTGCGGCAACCCCTTTATGCAAAATGGAAGAGATTCGAATAGTAGCATCGGATTTGAGCCGAGATTGTCCTTCCCATTTAATGCACGCACGAAGGCAGGAAGACTGTGAGCTTAAGACCCCAGGCAAAGCAGAGCATCAAGAGATCCCGAGGAGACCCACGTGCCGTGACGCCACCAGGTGGACGGAAGTAATTTCGTGGCCAAGAGTGCAAGTGACGACAGGACGTGATGCAGGAACGCTAATTAGTCTAATCGGGTCCAAACACAAGGAGGCCAACCGTAAAAGATGGTTTATCCGATCGGCAAAAAGCGCCGGGGCCCGCGGGAAATGGCTCAGGATCCTGCATCGCGACCGCAACATTAAGCGAGATTGATGTCCGATAGGCCAAATGATAATCTCACCTACGCATTCGCATGTAACGACTCCACTTCAAGATAAATTAGTACCGTAATTTCACTTTAAACATGTAAAGGTAACAAGTGACAAAGATGATACAATAAAATTTTTTCCTTTCTTTATTGATAAATGCACAAGTTGCCATTATGTTTCCACACCTAATTCCATTTCTTTTGCAAATACAAATCAGAGTTCAAAAGTAACACAATTACATACATAGCTCATAAGCTTTTGCACAAATAGAAGTGAGAAGGTCCAGGAGTCCTTCCTTTCAAATCTTGGTACATCGGCCGCTTGCTGTGGAGGAGAAACATCACTCGGGCGCTTTTCCGCCAACCACGGACTTATAATGCGGTCCCCCGCACGATCATTTTGCAATGAACGACCCTCCCTTCGAAGAGGAGATTGGTTGGGTATCCTTTAACGATTACCAACTGAGCATAGTGCTGTGTCCTACACACTAGATTCTTGTATCCCACAATCTCAACCTAGTATGTACTTATTGGACAACTGTGAACTGACAATGTAATCATCTTCTAATCAAAGAGGACGTAGGTACATTACATTACTATGGCCATAGTATTTTGGTTCAGTAAACGACTGAGTAAGTCATCTATCACTTACACTACTCAGGGCCGATTTGCCTTTGGGCTTCCTTACTCTACGCGTAGGCTGTGTCCTTCAGTGGGCTTAGTATACCCCAGACTACCTACCTCAAACAGTTTACTAGAAATGAGTCTTTAAGCAAGTGTTTGCTATCCTATCTCCTGTTTCCGGAATTCTTTATCCTAGGAGAGAGCTTCCTAATGTTAACCTAATAACACAAGCTAGGATTACACTTTATTTTAAACATCATTTCGTTCCTAGAAATTATTACGTATTCTACGTATTCTCCATATACGGAGATCATACAAGTTTAAATCTTCAAATATTTGCATAATCATTTATTGTTACAAATCAACTGTCATACACAAAAGACAGTCTTGAAGTGCAATGCATATTATTTCCTATCAATGCATATAACCAAACAAAATTCTTTCTTTTCCCAAGATTTCTATTTCTACTAAATCATTCTAAACCCCTTGAATTCCTTTTATTCAAATTCCAAATTCCATTTTAATCTTTTAAAACTAAATTGAACATAATGAACTGTATTAAGTTAATTCCCTTAACCACATTGTCATTTCCTATCTTTTTCCCATGCATAAGAAGAAATTCTTTTATCCATCAAGCAATTTAAGATTAACAAAAATGATTGTTTACTGCCATAGTTCATTATTTCCAATTTAACACAGTCAGCAATATAAGACAGTAAGGAAATAACTTAAAAAGTTTAAAACTTAAATCCAGAACCATGCCTGTCTTAAGCTCCTTTTTCCCGTAATGCCACTTCAGAAGTCTTCTATTGTTGCTCTTAGCCAACAGTATCTTTAAGCAGAAATTTCTTCAGATCACAATCTCACAATAGTTTATAACTGAAACTACTCAGCACTCAATAAAACACTTTGAGCAGATAATCAGCATAAATTCACAATATTTGTTTTCAAATTTGCAGTGTCAAGCTCTTTCTAAAAACGTCAGAAATCAGAAAACCAAGCATATTTTCGAATGAAGGTTTGTGTGGTATTTATAGGCCGCAGTAAAAACGTTTTCCCCATTTCTGGGCATGCTTATTGACAAATTTCATTATTTACTCAGTCAAAGTGCTACCTGCCATGCATCCAATCCCTTAGTCATGATTTCTAAAGGTGAATCGACTCATTTACAGCCAGCAATTCGAAGAAACTTTCAACTTGAAAGCAAAACGAATTTTACAATCACGTTTTTCTGCCAGGCGTCAGAATTCTTCATTATATTCTTGCTGCGTTTTAGGTTAAGTTTAAAATCGACCCAGCTCAGCTTTTACTTGCTATTTTCTGGTTTAAACTTTTGACATTGTCTTCTCCCATTCCCAGCTGTGCAGGAGTTCCGCCATTTTCACGGCAAGCTCTTCATTTCATTTTTTTATTTTTATTTATTTCATAAGTTCGACTTTTTCCACTTTTGCCTTTTATGAAGTTCGCCTCTTTTCAAAAAGTATTTCGAAATGATTAATTATTTCATACGGCTACCATCTAAGATTTTAAATTTTCACAATGAATTTAATCCTTCCATAAAAATACGAATTTCATTCTTTTGAATTTGAAATTGTTTTAATAAATTCTATTTATATATTTTATTTATTAATGTATTACTTTAAACATTATTATTTATTTGTATATAAACGTATTTATATATAAATAAATATTAATTTTAATATTACTACATTTAATTAATAAAATATATAAATATATTATTATTTATACATTTCTTATGTATTGATATAATCGCCTTATATATTTATACATAAATATATATGTAAATCCCTTAGACAAAAAATAATTCCCTTATTTATTTTATTATAAAATACTATTATAGTCCTTAAATATATTAATACATAAATATTTAAATGCCCGAGTATTTTAAATATTTATATTTAATATAACTATAATAATTTTATATATATCGTTAATATTTAATTACTTAAATATATATTTAACAAATATATAAATATATCGAGAGCCGGTCAGCAACCTGATATTTATATATAAATATATATATTTACATAAAGTCAACAGGGAATAATAATATAATATTATTATTAGTATGTATTTCTTTGTACGCAGTATACACATAAATGTATGTATATCATGTCATTACGTACATATGGGCATATCCATCTGCCGAGTCATATGTATGTATTTGACATGTATATTCATATGGATACTCGTACACGTATACACATACTCACTTGACCTTTTAACGTATATCCATTCACGTTTACCACACAAGGGTCAAAGCACAGTAAGTCAGACAAATAAATAATCATCACTTTTCAAAGCATAAAGAAGTAAACATAACTCCAAGCCTAAGGATGACTTATCTAGACCAACATAACTGACTTGGTTTCTCTGAACCTATACTGACGTGTGTGTATGCTCATTTGGTACTCGTTACTGCTTACCCGACCAAGTTCCTCCCCGAGTGATATCTCTCCTTTTTCCGGAGGATCAGTCTTCATACCTGCACACCATGACATGACATCGGCAGTCATATGCTCATAACAAAGCAGAATACATGAAACATTTAGATTATTCATAAATCAATAACCTTCTATTCTCCTTTATGCAATATTTCACCAAGAATAACATCAAATGAAACATCATTCATATTGAAAACAAGGTACAAGTATCATTAATTCACCTCTATAATTCACATTTACTCTATCTAGTGATGGTAAATTGTAACGTCACAATTTGGGATGTAACACCAACACTGAGACAAGGCTACATGCGTACTCCCACCTGAACCAAGCACAGAGAGCCACATGGAGGGTTTTGAAGCAAAATTTCCAAGAGGAGTTCAAACTTCTACGGGACGATAGTGAGATTGTCACAGAAATATATCATACTAAACTAGGGAAGCATGAGAATGTGCGGACCTACAACAGAAAGTTGAAAGACTTGATAGGAAAGCTTGAGGCATAGCCGGCAGATGGTTTAAAGAAAAGATGGTTCATTGAAGGACTGATCCCCTCGCTTCGGCGAAAAATGAAAGTAGTACCGCCATCCTCGTACACTGAAGCATACAATCGGGCGATGGATATTGAAAGTGAGAATAGGACTTCCTCGAAGGGGAAGAAGAGGGATGATGAAGAGAGCGTAGAAGAAAGTGATGATGAATCGGCAACTGTACAAGCTCTTCGGCGGGATATGATGCGGATGATGAAAGAACTTAAGGCTGACAGGGAAGGATCCAAGGAGGCAAATGAATTATGGTGTACGGACTGTAAAACGGAAGGTCACACAAAGGCAAGTTGCCCAAAAAAGTTATTCTGTGACATCTGCCAGGTTATGGGACACTCTGTCAAGGAGTGCCCATACAACTTAAAAACCAAAAGTTCACAAGTATTCTTCACTCAAGGCGAATAGTCCACCCCTCCAACCACGCCACCAAAGCCACAAAGCAACAATGCATCCCCTGGAGGCTACCGTAACAATCGAAGAAATACGCCGAGAAGCAAAAGTCAGTACGATAGCAAAGGACGGCCGATGATCCAATGCCGGAACTGTAATGTATGGGGTCACTTTGCGAGGGATTGTCAGAGCGGCCAAGGCAACGGGGGAAAACTGTGCAAGTGGTGTGGACCGGGTGATCATGAAGACACCGACTGTCCGAAGCAGAAAGGAAGTATCAATATGCTGGAGGTAGCCGATGAAGAAGTCCTGGCGATTACAAGGGCGCAGTCAAAAAGGGCAAATTATCCAAACCCTCGTATGGAGAAGGAAAAATTTCGGGAGGCCAAGACCAAAATAGAAGAGGCAATGGCGAATGAATGCAGGAATTCTAAAGCTACCAGTACGTTGCTACAGTCGGAGTCGGAGAAGAATATCGTACGGCAAGTGCTTCACACAACCGTACCCATTAAGGTAACTGATCTCTTGCGAACGATGCCTTATCTCAAAGTAGCACTTACAAATGTTATTGAAGAAAATCTTCAGAAGGGTTCACCAGAACGTACGCCAGAAGTAGTAGCCGAGACTGCAGATCCAATGCTACTGGCAGTGAGCATCGGGAGGAAACCAGCCGTCGTCGAGATGGAAATCTTGGGAATGAAATTATCTAACACCATCGTCGATGGAGGTTCGGGAGTAAACGTACGCCAGAAGAGACCTGGAAGTGTTTGGGTAAGCCGACTCTTTGGCCCCCGACATTCCACCTCGTGGGAGCATATCAACATGGCATCAGACCGTTGGGTACACTAATGGAACAAAAGGTCTTGATCGGCACGCAGCTGTTTCTCCTAAATTTTGTGGTCATCCCACTTGAGAAAAAGGCGTATGATGCACTCTTGGGACGGGGATGGTTGATAGCTGCCAAGGCAACCCACAACTGGAAGCGAAATACACTCAATAGAAAATCGGGGGAGGAAATACACCATTGATCTGAAGAACCAGGCGGTCAGTGAAGATCTAGCATCTTCGGCATCTGAATCCGGAGAAGAATCAGAGGATGAGGAAAGGAGGCTAATGGAACCAGATGAAGAAGGGGTACTGGAGATTGGAAGTTGCTCGGAAGATGAGACCAGTTCACTGAACGGACTGTTTCACTGGCAGATGGAGGATTATGAAGTCTTCCACCCGGATTGCAACATGCTGCAGGTCAAGGAGGGGGAAGCAGAAGAAGACAAGGGCTCGACCAGTGAAACATTTCCACCTGAGTATGGAGAATATAAAGAAGGTATGGCAGAATTGGATGTGACGCCAGCACACAAGTTTGAAGAGGACAAAATCATTAGGTACGAGGAACCAACGCTGGAAAAGGTGAACCTTGGGGAATCAGCCAAACCTAAGGAGATTTTGGTGGGTGATGATTGGGACCCTGTCCTGAAAGCGGCAGCGTTCAGAATTTTCATGGAATATAAAGATGCTTTCGCCTGGACGTACAAAGATTTAAAAGGCGTACCACCGGAGTTATGCGTACACAGGATTCCTCTCGTACCGGGAGCCCAGCCCGTACGAAAAGCGACCGTACAGAATGAACAAAAACTATGCCGCTAAAGTACAGGAGGAGATTGAGAAGATGCTGGAGGCCGGCATCATTTTTAAGGTGGAGGTCAGCGAGTGGGTATCGCCGATCGTCATATCATTGAAGAAAGAGAAGGAGCAAATTAGAATCTGTGTTGACTTTCGTAGTCTGAATGCAGTGACTATCAAGGATCCATTTCCCATTCCCTTCACCGACTCGATTCTGGAAGAAGTTGCCGGGCATGAAATGTACTCCTTTCTAGACGGCTTCTCGGGTTACAATCAGATCAGTATCGTGAGGAGGACAAATTAAAGACTACGTTCGTTGTCGAGGACGGGGTGTACGCATACAACCGAATGCCGTTTGGATTATGCAACGCACCAGCTACATTCCAGAGGATAATACTCCACATCTTTGATAAAATGTCGGTAGGTAATTTCAAAGCCTTCCTCGATGACTGGTCAATTTATAGTGATAAGGAAAAACATTTGAAAGCCTTAGGCGAGTGCATGGAACGGTGTAGAGCAGCCCGCCTTGCCTTGAATCCGAAGAAATGCAGATTTATGGTGCCGCAAGGGAAGTTGCTCGGACACATTGTGTGCAAAGCTGGGTTGAAAACGGATCCCGACAAGGTGCGAGTCATCGTGCAGATGGAGGCTCCGGAGAACGTCACTGGTGTAAAGTCCTTCCTCGGGCATGTGGGATACTATCGGAGATTCATTAAAAACTTTGCCCAAGTGTCGTATCCTCTCGACCTACTGACGAGGAAAGGCCAACCATTTACATGGGCCGAAGAACAAGAGAAGGCATTCCGGGAACTGAAGGATCGATTGATCAGCTCACCCATATTGATGTATCCGGACTGGGATAGGGAGTTCCACGTACATGTAGATGCTTCTAATTTTGCCATCGGAGCAACCCTAGCACAAGTGGGAGCACACGGGTTGGATCACCCAGTATTTTTTGCCAGCCGGCTACTTTCAAAGGCAGAAAGGAATTACAGTACGACCGAGCGTGAGGCACTAGGAATGGTTTACTCCGTACAGAAGTTCAGGCATTACCTCCTAGCCACGCCGTTCACTTTCTATGTGGATCACCAAGCTTTGATGTACCTGGTAAACAAGCCGATTATCCAAGGACGGGTGAGTAGATGGTTACTTTTGTTGCAAGAATTTACGTTCACCATCATCGTACGACCGGGAAAGAGCCATGTTATTGCCGATCAATTATCCAGAATCCGGTCGGGCGAACCTGCCGAGGGAGGGGTGAATGAAGACTTTCCGGATGCACATTTATTCCAGATTGCAATATTGCCCTCATGGTACGAGAAGATTGGAGAATATCTGTCCACATCCACGTTCCCGAAAGAAATGCCACCAGCCGAAAGAAGGAAGCTCGTACTGAAAAGTAAGACATTCCAGTTGATCAATGGTTTACTCTACAAGATGGGACCCGACCAGATCCTCCGGAGATGTGTCGTCGAAGAAGAAATACCTGGCGTACTAAAGGAGGCACACGAAGGACTGGCTGGCGGCCATATGGGACCAGATGCTACAGCAAGGAAAATTCTCTTGGCAGGTCTATGGTGGCCGACGATGCACACTGACGCTAAGGAGTGGGTGTTAAGCTGCGACACTTGCCAGAGGGTCGGGAAACCATTAAAACGAGACTTCATGCCACTGCATCCCTCACAGCCACAGGAATTGTTCGAACGATGGGGGTTGGACTTCATCGGACCATTGAAGGTGAGTCACTTGCATCGATGCCGATATATTGTGGTCGCTACAGAATATCTGACGAAGTGGGCGGAAGCTCGAGTGTTGCCAGACAACACAGCACAGAGTACGGCAAGATTCATCTACGAGTAGATAGTGACACGGTACGGCATCCCCATTCGGATCACAAGTGATCGTGGAGGGCATTTCGTTAATCATGTTATCAAGTTGATGATGATAGAGTTCCGAATTTTTCACAACCTGTCGAGTCCGTACTACCCGCGAGCTAATGGCCAGGCGGAGTCTACAAATAAGGTGCTCGTATCCGTGATTCACAAATCATGTGGCGTGGAAGAAGCTGACTGGGAAGAAAGGTTACCAGCCGTCCTATGGGCATATCGTACAACGTACAAGGTAACAACGGGCCACACGCCTTTCCAATTGATGTACGGTCAGGAGGCAGTGATGCCGATGGAGTATATGGTACCAAGCCTGAGGATAGCCGTGGAGAATTGGTTGGGCGATACTGAAAACTTAAAGGAAAGACTATACCAACTGAATAAGCTGGACGAGCGAAGAGTGATGGCACAATGGGCGACGGAGAACATGCAACGGCGACGGAAATATTGGCACGACAAGCATCTCCGACGAATGAATTTCCAACCGGGACAGTTGGTTCTGAAATATAACGGCCGTAACGAGATCAAACCGGGGAAGTTTAAAGTTCGTTGGTTGGGACCGTTCCGAGTACGGGAAGTAGGTGACAATGGGTCTATAAAGTTAGAAAATCTCGATGGGTCACTGATATCGGAGGCAATCAACGGATCGAAGCTAAAACCATATCAAGAGAGAAAGGAGAAGAATACTATCGCCACCAACATGTTGGGCTATGCCACAAAGGAAGATTGGCCTGTGCAATGTGAAGGCCCGAGAAAACAAGACTGGGGACTAGGAGGTCCCGGATATGTAGCAGACGATGTCTGGGCAAAATCAGGGCGAGATCAAATAATTGAAGAAAGGTTGGCAGAGAAGCAAGTAGAAGGAATTGCAGTACCATGGATACACAAGCACCTAACCAATGCAGTGTTCGGAACCCCTGCCCTTTGGCGTCGATTGGGGGGACACTGGCACTATGTGGCCCCTTATGAAGGAGTAAAATGGGGATATATAGCCAAGGACTTGGACACGGAAGCCCAAGCGGAAAAAGAGAAACAAGCAGGCCAAGAACAAGATGAGCCGCAAAAGGATGACGAGGAGGAATGGACTGATGAGCAATGGGATGCTTACTTTGAGAAGAAGGCCCCTTGCTTAAAGACAGTGTTGAAGACAAAAGATACATTTGTGTCAACGGTGGACGGGTATACAGAAGATCTTCTGAAACAAATGCGTCGAGAAAGAAGAAAAATACCAAGGGTTAGAAAGATAGCAACTCAAGATGGACTCTGGAAAATAATTCCTAACCTAGCCGGACCACCAACAGTGCAAGGCGACGATGCTACGTGGTATCAACAGTACGGCGGAAGGTACATCGACGAAAGTTTTCAAGGTATTGGTCCTGCCCCTTTACTTGATAAATGGTTTGATATCGAATATATAGGAACGTGCTGTGAGGAAGAATGTTATAAAAAGCCACCATACACATGTAAATGGTATTACACCTCAGAATTAAAAGTTCGGACACACAGCGAAGCTAGAGGAATAAAAAGAAAAGAAGAGAGAAGGGAGGAGAGAGAAAATGAACAGAAGTTGAAAAAAATAAGAAGAAAAGAAGAGAGAAGAGAGGAGAGAGAAAATGAACGGGAGTTGGAAAAAGTAAAAATAGATAGGAAAAAAGCTATGAAAATAAAAGAAAATAACAGAGTAAGTAAGGAGGAACAAGGCGAATGGGAAGAAAAGAGAAAAGAAGAAAAAAATAAAAGAAACGTAAAAGAAGTCAGAAAAGGAAGCAAAAGAAGGGAGAAAAAATTAAAAAATAAATTAAACGACTGGGACATTAAGAGAAGTATTAAAGTGCTCAAATTAAATAAAGTAAGGCGAATTAAAATAAAACTCTCGGCTATTAAACAAATCGTACGGCCAAGGGGGAAAGCGATTAAAATAAATAAAGTCAAAAATGAAATAAATACAGAACCCCAAATCGTACGGCCATTTAAAGAGGAGATAGTTTGGAGACAAGGCGAAATACAGTGAAATCAGAAAGGGAAGGAAGTGAGCAAAAATCCGTACGGATTTATCAGCAGCAGAGGTGCGTCAAGCAGAGGGAAAATCGTACGGCAACCTCATCAGCTTAGAAGTCTTGAGGTCGTACAGCATTCAAGGGATTCTCAAACCGTACGGTATTTACAAGTTTTCCAGTATTCATTCTATTGGTCACTGAAGGTCGTACAGCCATTGCAAGTTGGAAATTTTGCCAAGTCCTGCATCGTACGGCATTTACAAGCCCCTCAGTCTTCACTCAGTTGGTCACTGGAGGTCGTACGGCCATTACAGACTGGAATTTGTGCCAAGTTCGACATCATACGGCAGCTTGTTGATCCTCTCCAGGTCGTACGGCATCATTACATCAGGAGATTTCGTACGGCATCAGTATTTCAGGAGAATCCGTACGACATCAGCATTTCAGGAGAGTTCGTACGAAATTCACAAAATTTCAGGGTCGTACGGCATTTACAGTGTTTTCAAACCGTACGGCAATCACAAGGTTTCCAAATCGTACGACCTCAGAGTTGCAGAGTCGTACGGCCATTCCTTCAAATCGTACGGCATTGGCAGATCATTTGCATCGTACGAATTTCATACATTTGCCAGATCGTACGGAATTCTAAAGTAGTACGGATTTCCAAGAACCTGCACAGCGTACGGCCTTTCCAGTTTTTACCAAATCTCGGCAGTTTTCATCAGTTCGGCAGTTTTGAGAATTTCGGCAATTTTGCTCAGTTCAGCAGTTTTGATCATTTCAGCAATTTTGATAATTTCGGCAGTTCCACAACTGTCTCGAGATTTATAAAATCGGCTGGAATCGCCGAACTGACAGAAAGATGGACAAGGGCAAGAAGGCTGTGCAGTACAAGCCAAAGGTAGCCTCGGCTGGAAAATGAAAGAGGACGGACGCTGATAGCGAGACGATGACATGGGAGAACCTGACTGGCAACGAGTGCAAACAGTGGTGGCGAAGCACTCCTGACGACCACTCCCTGAAGGTTGCGCTTCGACACGCTCGGGTAGACAAGGCTGTGCTAGTGCCCTTCTTCAATTCTCGGGAGTTCGAGCCTTGGCTGAAGGCGATGGTGGATAACTATTGCAGGCATACGCACAAGTCAGTAATTGATTACAGAGGTTGCCGAGTGACCATTTCATTTTGGCCGCAGGACTTCGAGCGGGTGTTTGGCATCCCAGCTTCGGGAATAGGGGTTAACAAACCCAAGAGGATGACACAGGAGCACAAGGAATTGTTGGTCAAACAGGTGTGTCAAAGTGATTTGACAGCGGAGGAATAGAATACCATATGGAGTGTTGGCAACAAAGATCTCCGAAAAAACTACTTGGAAACAGCGGAATGGAAGTGCTTGCTCGACCTAATGAAATGCCGACTCACAGGTGCCAGCCGAGCGTCGGACATTGCTATATGGATGGTGAACTACATGGTCGGACTCCGCGTCGGCCGAGTGTACAACTGGGCGAGGTTACTTGCAGAGCGGATGAGGGATTTCTTAGCGCAGAGGCATAAGGCCTTCTACATGACCCAGCATGCTATAGCCCTCTTTCTCGATGCCGTTCACACACAGGTGCCCGAGGGCAATTGGGGTCGCTTGCAGCCACTTACTCACCTAGATCCTGGGTTGCCGACAGTATTTTACTGGTCTAAACTGGAAGCAAAGCAAGCTGGCGAGGGCACGGCTTCAAGAAAGAAGAGAAAACGGAAGGAGGCGTCGGTGGAAGAGGAAACATCAGCAGAGGAGACCTCGGAGCAGAGTGATGCATCAGATAGGGAGGAGCCCATTGATTTATCTTCCTCGCCCTCGGAGTCTAGTCCACCGGCCGATGAGGAGGTGTCCGTCGCCATCGGGGGTCAGGAAGCAGGCAAGATCGACATACCAGTGTTGCAGCCGGCAGGATTTACTCTTCCCACACCGCCAGCCAGGAAGAACACACACTCAGTGACATTCACTCTTCCTGTTTCGCCAGTTGGAGCCGGGCGAATGTTGAGGGTAGCTGCTTCACTACCAGGTGCATCGCCAGGGTGGGCACCACTTGTCACCACGACATCACAGGGGGCAGTCACTGTATCGGCAGGGTCCACTGCCTCGGTCGAGATATTGCCAGCGGCCTGTTCCCTTACACCACCGCCAGGATCGGCAGCGTCAGGAGTGGCAACCTCAGCAACAGGAACTGGGGGAATGATGGCGGTCACTGAGGAGACTACTCCAGCCCCAGGAGCACCCGGGGTAGCACAGATTGATAGCTGGTCAGGATCGGTAGGCCTCACTTTGGAAGTGGCCGAGCAGCCAGAGCAGCGGGAGAAGAGTCCCCCGGAGGGACCAGGGGATGAGGAAGGGCCAGTCGTCCACACTCAGCAAAGTGAGACGGCCAGACTTGGCGAGGATGCACTTGCACACCCTGAGGCTAGCATAGCAGAGGCACTAGAGACAGCCATACATGAGCCTCAGTAGATAGTCAGGGAACCGCCCCAGGAGGAGACAGAACCTTGTACACCTCCCGATGATGAGGAGAACGAGGGTGAATCCACGGAGGGATTTGTCGTGGAAATGTCACAACCAGACCCATCAGACCCAGTAGGCACGATGCAACGATATGTACAGGAGCTCGAGCATATGGGCAGGTTGATGATCCGAGTGGGACAGGTTTCCAGAGACCTCAGGATTGGCCGATCTCCTCTAGTGGGCCAAGAAGTTCACCACATCCGAGGATTTGTACAGATGGGGTGTGAGGTTGAGTTCACACGGATATTTGGCGAGGGGTGGCCAGTAGGAGAGACTCTTGCTATGATGAGAGCCTGGCGGGGTCGACCACCGAGACTAGTAGGGCGGGACGTCGGGGTTCTAGAGAGCTTATATTACATAGAGCTTGCCTTTCGGGATGTCTTTATTCTCATGAAGCGCCAAATATTTTCCACAGAGGTAGCGGTATCACGAAGAGTGGACGCCTATAGACTCCTGCAGAGGGTTAAGGACGAGTCCACTGCTACCATAAAGAGCATCCAGAATGACTTGGCCGAACAAACTCGGCTTGCCAGTGAGAGGGGAGCTTGATTGGAGGTCTTGGAGCCTCGGGTGGCAGTCTTGGAGGAGGAAGCACAACAGAAAGAGGCAACATGGGAGCAGCGAGTGAAAGCATTGGAAGATCAGTTGGCTGCAAAAGAGGTTGATTTGGCGGCCAAGAGTGCAGAAGCGAAGAAGGAAAAAAGCCAACTGATGGAGGCAGCCCGGATGGTAAAGGCGGCGAAGGAGAGGGAGATACTGGCAGATCGACAGCTTCCCACACGTACCGAGGAGGTGAGGCGACTGCGAGCAGAGCATTCTTCTACTACTCCGACGTCCTCTGTGCATCCAGGGACGCACTCCCTTCCCCCTACTTCTCATTGATCTTGTCTTGCTATATGTATGTCGTCTGGAAGACGACTTCTTTTTTTGGGGGGATGATGTTAGTCGTATATCTTTACTTTGTTGTCGGTCGTAGTCGGCCATGGTCGTAGTCAGCCAATTGTTAATAAAACTATAGATTAGTAAAGAATAATAATGTTATGTACTTTCGCGAAAGCATGTTCAGATTAATGTTAATATTGATGTTGTTATGAAACGTCGTGTCGGTTGGTTATCTAACCACGCCGAGCGTTATATGTAGTCGGTTGGGATAGTCGGGAAAGAATTAGGAATGAGTCCTTGTTGCCGATGTTGATACTGTAAGCATTGTGATACTCTTTTGTACATGATATTTCCTGAGAATGAATAAAGCTTTTGGCATTTTACTATGATATCTTCCAGTTTACTGTTTTATTCCATGTTCTGCTCATTACCAGTTTGCCAGTAGTACGTCAGATTAGAATTACATTCCACAGAGGCAAACAATTTCCAAATCAAGAGTATTGCACAACTCTTTCCTCGACATACCTTTCCTCTTTTCATATCACACCTTCTCTCGTTCTTCAGCTGAGATGATGAAGTTTTGACATAGTGCTGATTTGGTCTTAAACTCGAGGGGAGTGTACTCCATATTGAAAACCTTGAAGAATGACTGTAAACTCGCCTATGTTCAGACAAGCTTTAAGCAACTTTCTATTTTTAGAATGCTGGTTTTTCTCTTCAAATAGACAAATTTTTGGAATTTTTTTTGAGATATGGGTTTTGCTCAAAATTTCGTTGCAAGACAACCCAGATCGTCCGTTTTTGAAATTTTTGAATTTAGACTAAAAAAGCAGCAAACCCTAATTTCTAAATTTTCAATCAAAAACTAGCACCTGTGCTCTTTGTCTCAATCACAATTAGGAATGGGACCCAAATTGGATAAAATATGCTAACCAATTTTTTCGAAGGATTTACACAAAATAACCAGCACTAGCCAACTGGATTATCGTTAGCATCAAACTGAAATCCAAGCTTAAAGGAACTCGACGCCAAGAATGCACACTCAATCCAAATAATGGAAAGGTGTTGTCATATGGCGGAGAAATTAAAGAACAGTACTTGAAAGAAACTACTCAACATCAAGAATGTGCACTCAAGATCCCACTGAGGGCGAGGTGCTAACATATGACAGAGTGATTACTTAAAATTGAAACTAGTAGGCGGATAACCAGCCATGAAGCTACAACAATCTAATTCATCCGCTGCGGCCGGCATCCACAGAATAGTGGGGATTCACCACTTGAGAGTGGGTACAATGATATAACAAGTTCTTCCTCCGCACTGGCGGTAAACCGTCCAGGGGTAATTAATAGGAAAATAAACAAGTAGTTGCAGCAATAACATAGGTTGGATTAGTACTACTAATCAAAACCTTACAATTCAAAAGACTGCAAAAACATGTATTACAATGATAGAGAAATAAGACTAGAAGAGAAGAATGAATTCTTTGATGTTCCTTTTCCTTTCCAATGATAGAATTATGATCAAAACAGAAAATATATGAATCTGATATAAAAACAGAGTTCTGGAATTCTTAATCAGCAACTATGAAAACCAATGAAATGTTCATAACTCACTCAATTCACCTCCAAATCGAATGCCGTCTTTTGCTGTGTTCTTTTAGAAGGTAGGCGAACATATTCTGATCATCAAACAGCAACAAAACTGCACATATATTTCTGGCACGAATTTCCAAGCCTCCAAGAATGGTACGGCCCTCTTCAAGGGCGATTGACTTTAAAAATTAGAGACTTCAAAATAAAATCTCAAACTTAGTGGAAGGGGGCGCCCTTGGCAGACAAATGCATTGCAAAAGTACCCAGAACCAAATGAAAATTATTCCAAGAGCTGCTAACAAAATTCACTTTCAGCTGTAGATGCATCAGCAATTTCAAAATCTGGAAATTTCATCAAAACTTCAACTGTTGAGCACAAATCTGCTAGTCTGGATGAGAAGCAGCAAAGTCCAACTAGGTGTTGTATTTCAAACACGAAATTGGTTAATGGCTAGGAGGTAGCATCCTCAAAGCAAGGTTTCAATTGTCATTTCGACAACATAACAGTATGATAACATGAATGGATACAAGGCTGGAGCAAAATCCTTCATTAAATAGAAACTCACAAAACTCTTCAATTTCCTGAGAAAGCACACCAAAAGACACAGGAGTCCTTTCAAATTTCCAAAAAACAAATAACTCCTCAAGATGGTGTCCCTTTTTGCATAATATGAATTTCACTTTATTTTAAAACTCTCTCTTTTAAAAGTGGCGTCCACTTTTCCCAAGGCATTATGTTTTTTTTTAATAATTAATAAATCACCTCATGAAGGCGTCACCCTTCCAAGACCCTCTTTTAAACACAACTTAAGTTGTTCTCCTAGGCCAAAGGGTCAACTGCAAATTATAACCTCAATGCCTTTATTCACCATAAAAAATGCCTTAAGAAGTCAGACATGAATTGCAAATAATTGCTCCAACTAGAAATGATGCACTGAAAGCTGACAAACTCCATACTACTAAAAATAGAATTTACTATAAATAGTAAACTCTTAGAAATGCCAAAGAACCTCAGAATTGGAAACCCTAATTTTACCTCAAACAAGCCTA
>VDFB02168118.1:124673610-124706906 GCA_007258455.2 Sequoia sempervirens | reverse complement strand
ATCACTTTGTGAGATGTTGATGTTGCTCTTGATTGTGCCTTCAACCCACCGACACACAAATCAAGGCTGCCGCTAGGTACACTTATTTGTTGAGGGGAAATTACGATGTACTATTGCACTGCTTAAGGAAGCATGTTGGAAATATTGTCATTGATGTCAAAGGGGCATGAACAAGACTAGCATTGATGTCAAAGAATGAAACCACTACCATCTCATGGTTGATATCAAAGGACTTATCATAAAGGCCAAAGGCCAAATTAATCACATTATTGCTTCATGTAAGGGCAGATCACATTATTTCAAGGTGGTTAATGACAAAGATCATACTGACCAAACAAGACAAGTTTAAGTTTAAGTTTATTCTATCATGTTCATGGCTGACCTCTTTACATTATGCATATCACAAATTCAATACATATTGCCCAAGACAAAGAAATTTAATGTAAATGCTGGCCAACTCCTTCACTATATATATATATATATATATATATGTTTTAGATCGGCCAAGGATAATAATAAAAATGATTAATGGAAAGCAGCAAATTATTATCAAGTCTAAAGCAGTGATTAAAGTGTAAGATGCAGCACTTGGATTAGTTTACAAAGGCAGCTATATCTTTGAGGTGACTCTTGAAAAGCAAAAATTAAAAAGATAGCCAACCCATCCTAGCCAACCATACCTTGGCACCTATGTAAAAGGAAAATATTAATCGCCCATGTTAAGCTATTAATGTGTTAGAAAAAAGCAAAACATACGATAAAGGTAGCGATTTTTATTATGAATAGGCAGTGATTAAGTTAAGGCAGATTCGTTAGTGAAGGACATGATCATTCAAATGGTTGTATCTATTTCAAAGAGTTGTATCTTGACAAAGGCATGTAAGCGTATTAAATTATTAATAGGAGATGCATGGGGACATAAAGAAATAATTTTTTCAATGAAATATCATATGAATAAAAGCAGCTTTTGTGGAGCGATTGAGCAGAATTATATGAAGGAAAATATGTGAGTATCAAAGAAAGAGAATATATATAAAGAATACTAAAGAGAAGAAAGTGAATAAGAGCAGATTCAAGCAGATCTAGAGAAGACAATATGAAGAGTAAATCAGATCTATATTAAAATATATGAAGAGAGTGTTAATATTGTGAAGGGAGAAATATATGACTCACAATTTGAGGGCAGATTTGTAAGTCAAATTAGAGCAGACCTTAAGGCAGAATTGTAAAGGAAATTATTGCATTATTTGAGAGAAAAATTGTGAAGGAAAGTTATTGCATCATCATCAAGAAGATTTGTGAAGGAAAGTGATTACATCATCTACAAACCAAGTCATGAAGGAGACCACTTGTGTGATAATCTTTAGATCATCCACAAGCAAGGTGTGAAAGAAAGTGCATTTATAATCAGATCTTTGTGAAGACAATATCATCCTTTGAAGAATTTGAAGGTTGGTGCCTATCAAAATAAGAGATTGTGTCTCTTGCTGAGTTGGTGCTTAGTTGTGGGGATTGGTGTTTCCAATGGGTTGGTGCCTACAAATTCTGCAAGTGGGGATTGGTGTCTCCAGTGGGTTGGTGCTCACAAATTCTACAAGTAGGGATTGATGTCTTCAGTGGGTTGGTGCCTACAAAAGAAGATTTGTAAGAGAAGTAGGTTGGTGCCTACAAAAGAAGGTTTATAAGAAAAACAATATTTTGCCATGGTTTTCTTCTGAAAGGGTTTCCATGTAAATCGTCTTTTCTTCCTGTGTTGCATAATTGTTAGATCTTGTGTGATTTACATTGCTATGGTTAAGTTTTGAAAAAGTAAAAGATTGTCTTATACTGATTCATGCGCCCCCTCCCACCCCTACCACCGCCCACTCCGACCCCAACCTCTCATAGTATAACTATGTGCTCATCAAAGTAAACCTTCAAAGTAACACATGTAAAACTCTAGCACACCCTTTTTGTCAGTAAGGTGTTCTTCATTAAGCAAAGATACTATCACATCATCTTGAACTGCCCCTCTACTAGGGCATCATTATCATGTTGACCATCTTTGAACCTAAAGAAATATAACCAAATCGTTGCTCCTTTTTCTACATTGATATCTCTTCTAAAACTTCACAGTGTAAATCCCTTGTACAAGAAAAACCTTATTGACAACCTCCCAACTTCCTTTGTCCTTCATGTCAACTTCACAAGTCAAATTCTCCTCACGCCACATAACCAATTGTTCAAGATTCCCAAGTAAAACAAAGCTCATTTGTATACATGGCCAAGTTAAGTGGATCAAATCTATCAAATAAGAATTAAAAAGTACACTTTTGACTTGGAAAAGCCCAATTTGAGTAACAACACATCAATCCTAAAATAACAAACCTCATGGTGCATGCATCGGTCCATATGAGGCCTCCTTCAATTAAAATTCATGGGTATCTCACCCATGCACCTCAAAAATTCTAGTGACTGAAGTAGAAACCTCAACAAGATCAACTCCTTTTGTAGAGAATCCTCTAGCAACTCAAGAGTCTTATCAAGGTCAACTCCCTCTTTCTAAGAGAATACTTTGGAAAAATTTGTAAGAGACGTCGCTTCATGAAATTCATCCCCAAGAGATCTATACTCATATAGGTAGTCCAGATAGCTCTCTCTTGCATTCAATTGTTCCCCATCACCATCCAAGTCTTCTGCTCTACCCAAAAATTTAGGCATTGGGGGTCTAGCTATTGATCTTATTACTATTGTAATATTATTGTTATTGATTTTGTTTTCAAAGTTACTTACTTCACCATTGTTGTTCTAACTAGCTCTAGGTATGTTCATATTTGCAACATTTGTCTTGATAAATTGGTATTTTGTTGTCCCTGTATAAGTGCATTTAGTTGCTTCTCTATATTATTGCCCTAGTGGATTCCTTCTATCTCTATCTACCATAATTTCTCGTACTTCCAAATCTGCAAATGGAAACCCTTCTTCTGTATTTTCTAGAAAATGAAATTGTGCTCTTCTAAGTTCTCTCTGATACTACTTATGTGTCCTGTCACTCGAATGCATATGAAATGTATTTTTGCATCAATATGTTAGATTCCCAACAAGTTGGCAAGAAAACAAGCTTTAATACATACCTTCCCTACCAAAATATTTCAACCAATTTGCAAATTTACTGATTTCCCACTCATAGACAATTCATCAAATAGTTCACTGACATTAAACCATTCAATTTCCTAAGTTTTTTTCTTATGAACAACTACAACTATCTTTCATAATCATAGGAAAATTTACAAACAATTAGCATGCATTGAACAATACATTGGCATTTTAACAAACAATTTGCAAGCATATGCCATTGCTGATATCTCATACACTATCTGTTGATTTACATTCATATATATTTTGTGACCAATTTACAAGCCAAAACACAACAATTACTACTATTTTTAGCCTCTAGCCAACAATTGATAAAGAAACATTTTGTCAAACAGTTGTTATGTAAACTGAATTCTAGATAAAACAATGCTTGGAATGCTTACTACGGTAAAAGGATGATGTCAACACTGCCCTATGTTGTAAAATGGTTGATCTATTGATCCAAAACCATTTGCACTAATGTAGATAAAATTTGAAGCCATTCCCACTCTACTGTAGCAAAATTCAGACTGGTACAACCTTGTTAACAACTATCATTCTCAGTAGAAGTCTGCTGGAACATGGCAGCCTGCTATGGGAAAGATGTGGCTGGCATGGCAATGAATGGAGTCCAAAATCAAATTCCTAAGTGCTACGCCTCCATTGGCAAACCTCTTGCACCCACTTTTGTTGTATAACCCTCTTATGAACAACAATATGTGCAGCCAGGTCTGATTTCAAACCATGAAGTGGTAGAGCCTTCCAAAACAAATAAATTAACTTGTATACTAATGGCACCAATACTCAATCTTCTCTCCATATCCCAATATGATTTGCAAGAAAATGATCTTTTTAATATCTCCAAACTGAATTATTTCAACACAGTAAAATCTCCTATAACATTCAACACACTAGGAGGGTTTTCATCATCCAAACCATTCTTTGCCAAAGGGATTTCGTCCGAGAGCAAGAATAGATGAACAAAGTACAATCTTCACAAACTTAGGCTTGATAAAAATGTTCCAACAAAATTTCTCTTTTAGAAAACTTAATTTAGTTAACTAATTATTCCCTTGCCACATCCCAATCAGCCTACGGGAATTAAATACGCTAAGAGTCTCCGCCAATTGTTCGTTCCTGCAAAAGGGACATTACTTATTCATAAGGTAATAGGGCACTATGTCAATATCACTCATGTGGTACTAAACTTGTTCTTAAACACCATCTTGCAAGAAATGTTCACACACTGATACAAAGTGACCAATGCATAATATATCTCCTTTGTTGTCTTCTTCTCTACAATACAAGGAATCAAATTGTCCTTGACCATATTTTTATAAAGTTTGGCTAGCTAAATAAGATTAGGAGGAAGTGCAACCTTTATCTACACAAAAATACCAAGATCAACCTCCTCCAATAGCATTTTGTAATGAGCCTTGCTCAAACTGACCTTAAACTCTTCAAATTGTAGCCTTGTAATGTTGTCAAGCAGTTTGTATGCAATGTTGTATGTTGCTGGTTTGAAGTTTCAGATTGTTTTTTGATGCTTGTGTTGAATACCAAATTGATTTGAATGCTTGAAAATAACTTCTACAATGTCTATGCAAATATCTAAATGTAATGCAATCACTTCAAGTATTTTCAAATGCAATTAGATGAAAAACTAAGTGAATAAAATGCATCTACAGCCAAGAGACATTTCGTCAAACACTTGGCATGCATACTATTAGGCTGAGTACAAATGATATTTAAATGCACAATTACAACTATAATTTGAGCAACTACTTATTTCTCCTTTATTGCAAATAGTTGTCAATACAATGCTTATCCAAAATAGCCAAGACTCTTGGAAAATTACAATAATATTCAAAAATGGTATTTGCTGATATGAATGCAAACCTACAGCTGAAACTTATGACTCTTATGATGCAATGCTATTATGAATGATAAAAAAAGGAACCTGGAGGAATAATGACGCCTTGGTGAAGAGTTGATGTAGCAATCAAAAATCAAGCCAAATGCCTTCTCCTTGAATTAAATCGAATTTCTCTAATGGCCGCCCCTGTTGCTGATGTGTGAGCAAATATAAATTGTTTTCAGCTTCTAACACTTCCCAAATGCCTCCTCTAAAGTCGCCTAAGCCTCCATAATCAAGCGCCACCTTCTCAACAAGGAATCGATCCTTTGAGGAGCCACCATGAGTAAAATCGAATTATTCTTGTAAGCTGGTATATGTCTGCAACTTCTGATTTTTAATCAAAATTCTCCAATAATATATTCATCCTCCAAAATGTGCAAACAATGAAGAATGAAGATGCCAAAATATCCTCCAATGCTGCTCCAAAACGATTGATACCAAAATTGGCCTTTGGCCACAAATTTTGCTCAATGAGAAGTATGAAGTAACCTCTCCAATGGCTACAACCCTTCAGAAGATATTTCACCTCCTCAATTATGCTATCAATGGGAGTTATCATTCCCAAAGACACTATTCTGCAGAACTCAAGCTCCACAATGGATATCAATATCATAAGCAAATAACTGGATGCCTACAATAACAACCCACACCCCATTTTATACTTTTTTTCTTTTCTTCATTTGGGAAGCTTCTAGAAGCATCATAGTATTTTATTATTATTTCCCTTTTATTTATATTATATTTGCACTTTATAATAAAATAATAAATTATAATCATAAAGTACAAATATAACATCATTTTATAACATGAGGTTTCTAAAAATAGAAACATTCTATTAAATCATTAGAAAACCTCCAAATATGTCGAAACTTCCCCAAGAAGCCAACTGCCATCTAAGTAACTGCCGAGAAGACCCTCTAATCATGCCCTATTAGCCTACGAGGGTGGCTGATAGGTAATCATGCTGATAACACAATGTCTAGCTAGAGGGGGACATTACACATTTGCAATCTATAATTCCAAGGCATAAACTTGGAAGAGTCCTTTAGATGGCCATACTCTCTAAGACTGAGACTAGTCATAACTATAATTCTTGAAACACTATATAACCAAATAGATCAATTGGGAATAACTGCAACAACTTATCATGGGTAAGGATCTACACTCCAATCACTGGAGCATTTCAGGCATCCCAACCTATAACTTGTTAGCATTTTCATTTGCCCTTTCAAGACAACATAAAATGGAACAGCATATGAGGTAAAACCTTTCTACAAATTATATGGGGAAGCTCTCTTGTATTAACAATATAACCCTACAACTCTAAACAATTGGTTTTGTTAGTATATAATACAAACAAACTTAAAACAAAGGGATGTCTTTTTGGTTCTTAGGAAAGGGCACAAGGCTTATCTACACTTTTACACAAGATGAGAGTTTTAAAATTCTTTTATTTTAAAGAAAACAATCTAGATGACTAACAAACACTCACTCTTCTAGCAAAAAGAAGAGACTAAAAAACATGAGTACAACACAAAGTTTGAATTGGATTAAGCACATGTAAGATACTATGAATTGACTACAAAGATTTGTATATAATGCCAACAAAACCCAAATCAATAATTACAGCAATATAAAGCCTACTAAATCTATTGTTGACTCTCGCCACTACATGTCCTCACATCCAAGTTTTCATATTGTAATGTCCCCTTCTTCAACCTAGGCATTTGGGGTGGTATTATTAGCCTATTTTATTCCCGTAGGCTAATTCAAATAATTAAATTAAGTTATGTCATGTCCCCGAATTGGAGGTATGGTGATTTAATTAAATTATTTAATTAAGTTGTCCAAATTATTGATAATTTATGAGGATAGCTTAATTGATGATTTAATTAAATCAAGAGATGTTATTAAATTAATTATTTATTAAGTTATTCCCATAAAATAAAATATCAAAAGGGATGACTTATTATTTAATTAATTTAATAATAAAAAGTGACTTAAGTGACTTAATAATGAAATAATAAAGTAATAAAGTCACTTAAGGAATATTTCTGGAATCTTCTAGAAGTCTCTTGGTGATGAGGTTGAAAAAGTATAAAAAGAGGCTTGGGCTATGCATTTGGACATCTTGAGTTGAATACACCTTTCTACTACACTGCTGAAGCTAAATGCTTAGCTTATTGATTTCCAGTCTTCGTTTTTGAAAGACCAAACCTAGCTGGTTAAGTGCCAATTTCGGTTGTGCAACACCAACCCTAGTTGGATAGTGGAGGAAGATACTTCAGTCTTTCTCATTGGACTTATTGCAATCATTGGAGGTCATTTTTGGAGAGATTTATGAGATATTTTGAGGTCTATAATTTTGCTTCAGTTTGCAGATCAGCCATGAGAGAAATTACATTTTCATTCGTTGCTCTTCAATAAGGAGATATAATTTTGTGGGCACTTGAGGGATTGCTTCCTTTGGTGTTGGCAATCATTTTCATAACAAATTTGAGGAGCTTAGAGGCTGTATTTATTTTTCTAAAGAGTTGCCAGGCAAGAACAGGGGCGGCTGCTGTAGGTGAAGATTGTGCATCATTGAAGATTGTTTTGAAAATACCAAGTTGCCATTTCATCATCGATTTCCTTCAGCATATTATTACCAGGTTCCTTTATGTATTTGCATGCTTTGCATTGTCATATTAGATTATTTTAGTCGCTGCCTTCCTGCAGCTGTAGGTGCATATTCTATATCATATTTGTAATAGCATTATTCATTCCATTGTAAGCCAAGAGTCTTGGCATTGCATTTTGAGTAGTTGCAATCATCATATCAACATTGTATAACAGCCTTGTATTTGGATTTGCACTTAATGAAGGAGTTATAAGGTTGTATGACAAATGTTTGACAAATTGCCTCTGGCTGTAGCTTTCATTCCCTCATGTAATGTCCCCTTCTATTTAACCTTTCGAGACTCAGTGGTTTAGCCTATTACATCGACCCTCGTAGGCTAAGGGTTCTGGTTAGAGGGTCACCTGTCCGGGCACCTGGTCGGAAATTTGCTTATTTGGTATCTGGAGTTTGGTGACATGGTGGAATTGCACGTTTGGCGTGTTACGGGAGCTTGAAATATTGATCTTCATCATCGTTTCACCTTTCCAGACTTTGGGGGCCATGTGCCTATTAGTTCTTGGGGTTGAATTCTATTTTGCTGTTACTATTCATCACTAAAGTGGAAAAAAGCAACAACTTAAGTGAATAGTAACTTTTTAATGAATAGTGTTTTCAAGCTAAAATTATAAAAGGGACTTGAGAAGTTCGAACTTCTCATGTTATGAATTATTTGACTTGTTTGAAGCTTGAAGTGTGGAGAGTGTGGAAGGAGAAAACTAGGGTTTCTACTTTCAGCAGTGGGGAAGTCTGGTTGGGCTTCGTTTCTTCAAAAATTGTGCTCTTGATGGTGTGAAATACCACTTTAAAGAGGCAGGTCAGAATTTGTATGATTCGTGGGAGCTCTATTTTGCTGTTTTGGAGGGTTTGAAGACATCTTTTGGTTGGGTAATCGTTGTTTGAAGTTCCTTTGCCATCTTGGAAGTGTTATAGCAATTTTGTGAAGGTTTTGAAGCTGAAATATTCATCTACAGCCAGCCGCCTTTGTGAGAGGGTTTTATCTCATCAAGCAAAGAAAAACGCCTCCTTTTTGTTGCTGCTCTTTCTTCTAAAGTGGGCGCCTCCTTCATTAGAAGCCTTTTCAACAAAAATACGGTGGGAGAATGTTGTAAGTAAGCTTGTATGTGCATTTTATTGGGCGCGGGTACTGTAGCAAGTACTGTTCACTGCGCATCTTGGCTGAAAGTTTATCTATGTATGTAAAATTGGTGTCTTATTCGAAATATATGAAAGCTATGTCATTAAAGCACTTACTCATGTAATGAAGAATGTCTTTATTATCATATTGAGTATCTCCTAAAATGTTTCATTGAAGTTTAGTTTTCTTTGAGTTCTTGTATGCATATTGTAATAGAATCGATAGTATCATTAGCATCAAACTTCCAAAAAAATACAAAAACGAGAAGAGAAAACAAGACAGCAGATCACAAACAAAAATCAGACCTATAAATCAAGAGAAATCCTTGCAGCAGTGAGCACGGTACACCACAGTGGTATCAGAGCCTTGATCCTGCCATCCTGGAGGGTCAAAAATTCTCATGAGAGGTCATACTAGGTACTACACTCGTAGGAGGGCAGAGCAAGTAGACAATTGGCAAGAGGATAACCTGTTTGACAATATACCAGTTGAAGAAATGGGTGACAGGGAAGAAGAGGGGCCACCAAGAAACGAAAGAAGAAATGAGGAAAACAATGAAGATAGAGAAATAAGAGAAACTTTCAGAGAGTTACGAACCGGACAGCGAGAGGTAGCTGGGATATTACAGCAGCTTACAAATGCTCTACAACAAATGAATTTTCCTAGGAGGCAGCCACAAGATCAAGATGATGACAAGAGTGTAGCAGGGTCTCGGAGGGCACCCAGGGCACCCTCGCGTACAGCTGATAGGCCCTCTCGTCCTACCTTTTTGAGAGCTGAATCGGAAGATGGTAACACAGAAGAAGAAAGAGAGGAAATGTTTGCAGATACACTCATGGCCGCTAATGATGAATGGGAAATGTTGGCACCCCAAGTGAAAGAACGTTTAAGCTTCGACAGATTCTTGAGTCAAAGAAGAGAGTACTACCGTGACAGACCGACCCGGAGACTAAGAGGACAAAACAGAGATCAACACAACGATCTTAAGCATGCCACCAACAAACTCACGTTACCCACATTTGATGGCAGTGGGGCAGTTACAGCACAGTCTTGGGTCCACAAGTTGGATACCTTCTTGAACCTTCGGCCTATGGCAGAAGCAGACGCAATTAAGTATGCAACACTGCATTTAGAGGGAGCAGCCCATGATTGGTGGTACCACGGGTTGGTGACCCTACAGCATGATCAAATTACGTCCTATCAGGAGTTTATTGACCGATTGATTGAACGCTTTGACAGGAAAGATCCAGAGACATACTTCAGAGATCTAGCTAGACTCAAGCAGGTTGGGAGTCTGGAGGGATATATGGGTGATTTCCAAAGGTTGTCGGTTATGGTTCCCAACATATCCGAGAGGAGGTTGGTAGTGCTATTCATCGAAGGACTCTTGGAACCATTGAGAGGTTGGATCAAAGCTTTTGATCCCCCTACCCTACAGGAGGCTATGAGGAAAGCGAGGAGCATGGAACTCGCAGCCCCACAAAACAAGTCGTTGTCTAAAGCATCATCTTCATACAAGGATGGAAAATCATTCCCTAAGAAGAATGAGAAAGCAGATATTAAAGGTAAATCATCAGTTCCATTTGATAAAGAAACTATCGATGACTTGCGCCGTAAAAAGTTGTGTTTCTATTGTAAAGGACCATATGATGCAAATCACGACTGTCCTTTGAGGCCTAAGGGGAAGGCTAACCGAATAATGTGGGCTTACTATGAGGATTCTGAATCAAATAAATCAGACCAGCACACTAAGCAGGGGGAGTCCGAGGGAGAAAAATCTGAGAATGAGGGTGAAAACTGTACCGAAACAGAGGAGGAAGTAAAGCTTCAAGAAGCGCGCCTCACAAGCATACAGCGAGAGGGCTCTTTCCGAATGCGAGGGGTCTTAGCTGGGAAAAAAATTATCACCCTATTAGATACAGGCGCCATGCATAACTTCATTGATGCGAGGCTGGTTGAAAGGCGTGGAATTCAAACGGAAGAATTCGATGGCATAAGAGTGAAAGTTGCTGATGGCTACACTCTTAATTGTGACAGAATGATCCCAAATCTCCCCATGCGATTGAACAACTACAACTTTAAGGCAGATTTCTACGTGGTGAACATGGGAGATACTGACATGGTCCTAGGGATGAAATGGCTACACGACATTGGAGAGTTTACCCTTAACCTTCGGGATATGGAGATGAGATTTAGGGTGGACGGAAGGAATCATGTGCTGAAAGCCATCCGAGATATCAATTTCAGAACGATATCTATCAGTAGAATGGAGAGACTCATGCGGCATGACATGATCGAATGGGCAGCTGAGTGTATGTCAATGCCATCTCAAGAGGAGCAGCAAACCCCAGTTTATCACCCAGACATACAGGAGTTAAGGATCAAACACGCTAAGGTGTTCAGCGAGATTCCACCTGGTAGACCGCCAGATCGTGGCATTGAGCACATCATCGAGTTGGAGGAGGGCGCTAAGCCAGTGATTGTCACTCCTTACAGGCATCCCAAGCGGCTTAAGGATGAAATAGAAAAGACTATTAAGGAGCTGCTCGCTATGGGACATATCAGGCCCAGTAAATCACCATTTGCCTCATCCGTGGTCCTAGTAAAGAAAAAGGATGGTACCTTGCGCATGTGCATTGATTACAGGCTGCTGAATAAAAGAACCATCAAAAATAGGTATCCCATTCCCCGAATTGATGAGCTGATAGACGAGTTGCATGGTGCACGTTATTTCACAAAAATAGACTTGAGGTCGGGGTATCATCAAATTCGTGTGCGGGAACAGGACATTGAAAAGACAGCTTTCCGTTGCCATTGTGGGCACTTTGAGTTTATGGTTATGCCGTTTGGGCTAACCAATGCACCTGCTACGTTCCAGTCCACTATGAATAGGATCTTCCAGTCGCAACTGAGGAAGTTCGTACTTGTCTTCTTTGATGACATCTTAGTATATAGCAAGACTTGGGCCGAGCATATCGCACATCTAGACATAGTACTGGGCATTTTGGCCAGCGAGTCTTTGTATGCAAAGGAATCTAAATGTGACCTGGGAATGACTGAACTATTGTACTTGGGCCACATTATCAGCGCAGAGGGTGTGCGCATGGATCCAGACAAGGTCAGGGCTATTGTAGAATGGCCGACGCCCGAGAATCTTACCCATCTCCGAGGATTTTTGGGTTTATGTGGCTTCTACCGCCGATTTGTCAGTGGCTATTCACGTCATGCAGCACCACTTACGGACCTGACAAAGAAAGGGGCATTCATTTGGACTCCTGAGGCGCAGGAGTGTTTTGAAAAGTTTAAGCAGTTGATGACCTCTTGTCCTGTCTTGGCTTTACCAGACTTCACTAAACCCTTCGAGCTACAGTGTGATGCCTCGGGTGAAGGGATTGGCACAGTTCTCATGCAGGACAAGCATCCAATAGCTTTTGAGAGCCGGAAATTAAGAGGGCCAAAGAGGAGCTACAGTATTTATGACAAGGAAATGTTGGCCATCATGCATGCATTGGCCAAATTCAGGCAGTACCTCGTAGGCAGCAAATTTTGCGTTAAGACCGATCATAATAGCTTGAAGCATTTCCTCGGACAGCGAGATCTTAATGATCGTCAGCAGAAGTGGGTCAGTAAGTTGCAATCATATGACTTTGACATCGTTTATGTCAAAGGGACTCAGAACATTGTGGCTGATGCCTTGTCACGTCGTCCGCACATAAACTCTATGGTCGAGATTGCAGAGAATTGGAAGCACCTAATTTTTGTAGAATATGCCAAAGACTCATGGGCTTCCGGCATCGTTGAGGGTTCAATACAGGACAACAGATATTCAGTTGTAAATGACCTCATCATTTACAAAGGTAGGATCTTCTTGACCCCAGGATCAGAAATGAAGAACACTATATTAAGGGCCTTTCATGATGTGCCTATGGCCGGACATCCTGGATACTTCAAAACTTATAAGCAGGTCCGAGAACGTTTCACTTGGAAAGGACTCAAGTCAGATGTCCTCAAATATGTCAGAGAGTGTCCGGTTTGTCAACAAAACAAACAGGAACACAACTATCCAGCTGGGCTACTTCAACCACTTCCTATTCCAGACAAGAAGTGGGAATGCTTATCAATGGATTTCATTACGGGCTTACCAAAAGCCCAGGGAAAAGATTGCATCTATGTAGTTGTTGATCGCCTCACTAAGTATGCTCACTTTTTCCCGATAACAACTACATATTCAGCTACACAGGTTGCTGAGTTGTTTTTCCGTGAAGTATTCAGATTGCATGGGCTACCTAGGAGCATTGTCAGTGACCGAGACAGTCGGTTTTTGAGTCATTTCTGGCAGGAACTATTCAGACTCAGTGGGACCGAGCTTACTCCGAGTACTAGCTACCATCCGCAGACCGACGGTCAGACGGAAATTGTGAATAAATGGGTGGAAGGATACCTTCGAAACTATATAGCAGGACAGCAAAAGGGGTGGGTGAAGTGGATTCATCTTTGTGAGTATTGCTATAATACCACCCACCACATGTCGATTCAAATGTCCCCATTCATGGCATTGTACGGGTATGAGGCACCGAACTTCCTAGACCTATTGTTGAGTGACAGCAGGGTGCCCAGTGCTGGGAATCTTCTACAAGAGAACCAGGATATTATGAAAGCTCTCCGTGAGAACATTCAGAAGGCACAAAATCAGCAAAAACAATACGCGGACCAGAGGAGAGTGGAGCGAACTTTTGAAGTTGGGGACATGGTGTATTTGATGCTGCAGCCTTATCGCCAGTCTACTCTCAAGAAGAGTGGTGCAGAGAAACTGAAGCCCCGGTACTATGGACCCTTTAGAATCATCAGGCGGATTGGCGAAGTGGCCTATGAGTTGGAACTTCCGGCGGAAAGCAAGGTGCACAATGTATTTCATGTATCGCGCCTCAAGAAGGCGTTGGGACATCGTGTGGTTCCGTCGACAGCTCTACCACCCCTAGATGATGAGGGGAAATTGATTCTGGTGCCCGAAGCTATCTTGGAGGTCCGTGAAAGACAGTTGCGGAGACGGGTCATCAGGGAGTATTTGATTAAATGGAAGGACTTGCCGGTTGAGGACGCAACATGGGAGAGCGAGGACATCCTTCAGCATCCAGAGTTGAGATTGCTTGGGGACAAGCAATTTCAGGGAGGGCGGACTGTAATGTCCCCTTCTATTTAACCTTTCGAGACTCAGTGGTTTAGCCTATTACATCGACCCTCGTAGGCTAAGGGTTCTGGTTAGAGGGTCACCTGTCCGGGCACCTGGTCGGAAATTTGCTTATTTGGTATCTGGAGTTTGGTGACATGGTGGAATTGCACGTTTGGCGTGTTACGGGAGCTTGAAATATTGATCTTCATCATCGTTTCACCTTTCCAGACTTTGGGGGCCATGTGCCTATTAGTTCTTGGGGTTGAATTCTATTTTGCTGTTACTATTCATCACTAAAGTGGAAAAAAGCAACAACTTAAGTGAATAGTAACTTTTTAATGAATAGTGTTTTCAAGCTAAAATTATAAAAGGGACTTGAGAAGTTCGAACTTCTCATGTTATGAATTATTTGACTTGTTTGAAGCTTGAAGTGTGGAGAGTGTGGAAGGAGAAAACTAGGGTTTCTACTTTCAGCAGTGGGGAAGTCTGGTTGGGCTTCGTTTCTTCAAAAATTGTGCTCTTGATGGTGTGAAATACCACTTTAAAGAGGCAGGTCAGAATTTGTATGATTCGTGGGAGCTCTATTTTGCTGTTTTGGAGGGTTTGAAGACATCTTTTGGTTGGGTAATCGTTGTTTGAAGTTCCTTTGCCATCTTGGAAGTGTTATAGCAATTTTGTGAAGGTTTTGAAGCTGAAATATTCATCTACAGCCAGCCGCCTTTGTGAGAGGGTTTTATCTCATCAAGCAAAGAAAAACGCCTCCTTTTTGTTGCTGCTCTTTCTTCTAAAGTGGGCGCCTCCTTCATTAGAAGCCTTTTCAACAAAAATACGGTGGGAGAATGTTGTAAGTAAGCTTGTATGTGCATTTTATTGGGCGCGGGTACTGTAGCAAGTACTGTTCACTGCGCATCTTGGCTGAAAGTTTATCTATGTATGTAAAATTGGTGTCTTATTCGAAATATATGAAAGCTATGTCATTAAAGCACTTACTCATGTAATGAAGAATGTCTTTATTATCATATTGAGTATCTCCTAAAATGTTTCATTGAAGTTTAGTTTTCTTTGAGTTCTTGTATGCATATTGTAATAGAATCGATAGTATCATTAGCATCAAACTTCCAAAAAAATACAAAAACGAGAAGAGAAAACAAGACAGCAGATCACAAACAAAAATCAGACCTATAAATCAAGAGAAATCCTTGCAGCAGTGAGCACGGTACACCACACCTCATGTTAGTTTGCATACTAAATGTTTGTAGAAATGTCATAGTGCTGTAGATGGTTATTGGCATTAGGGAAATTACATGAGAGGTGTTTGTAAAAATGTTTCTTCTATGTAATTACATTTCTCTCAATTAGTATGTATGCCAAGTGTTTGTGAAAATACCTCTTGCTTGTAGGTGTGCATTTGCATTTAGAAATTCATTTATATGCACTTGAAAACACAAAAAGAGTTGCATCTTCATTTTAGAACTTTGAATACATATCTTAGAAGTTATTTCCAAGCATTTGAACAACATTTGCATCCATCAAATCAAAGACAAAGCAATTTGAAATCAATTACCAGCAAATTGAAGATTGCATACAAAGTGTTAGTCAAAATTCCAAAGGCAGAAAATCAGTGTTTTTGGATCAGATTTGGCAAGGCACTTTACAAGTTACCTTAAGTTTTGGGAGATTTTAGGGGTTGACCCCGCAGTGCAACGGTTAAGTTGCAATGGCAACAGTTGGGTTGTCTAAGGTTTGAATCCCACAGGTGGATAGTGGGAATGCCGCGGGGAGAAAGCGACATTCAACGCACGAGAAGAGGGGTTTGGCAGGCACTGCTACGGGGTCAACAAAGGAAGGGGTGGTGGTGGATATGGTGCCAACAACAATGGATATGGTGTCGGTGGTGGATATGGTGGCGGTGGTAGATATGGTGGTGGCGGCAACGGTATGGTGGTGGTGGCAGTGGTGGTTCAGAATGGCAGGGATGAGGTCCCCCGAATGTGGCCTCACTGGTTCATAGGTCCAGTCAAAAGCGTTCAAGGTGCTGCCCCTTAGTAGTGATTTACCAAGCAAAAAAGAAAGTTTTGAGAGATTTTATTTAATTATTTTTTATAAAGTGACTAAGTTAAAAAGTGGAAATAAAATAAAGTCACTTTATGGAGCCAAAGGTGATTATTTTGTTAAAGGTGAATTTTAAATTATAACTTCTTGAAAGTTCTCGGGAAAGTTATAAAAGAGGAATGAAGGAGCTCATTTGAACATCTTGGACAATTTATTTCTCTCATTCTCAAAAGTTTGGACTACAAGTTCAACTTCAAACCCCAAGACGAAAGCCCTAGAGGTATTTGGCTTCGGAGATGAAAGATTTCTTCCTAGTCAAATTCAGAGTTGCATGTAAATAGAGAAATAGGGATTTTTGTGACATTTGCAAGCGCCAAGACTCAAGGAACAAATTTATTGAGATTTGCCGCAAATAATAAATTTGTTAGTGTTGTGTGTGCAAGTAAAGATTTATACAGGATGTTGCAGTGAGGTGTGCGCTGTAGTGAAATAATTTAAAAATATTAAATTTGTGAGGAATTGAAATGAACTTCCAGCCGTACCATTTGTGAATATGAAGAAGTGGTCATGCCATTTTTATGAAGTACAAGGTAAGTCAAAGTTTGTTTGAAGGCTTAAAAGCCTCTTAGAAACTTCAATGCAGCTTTTTATAAGCTTTTAATATCTATTGCAGCCCCCTATAAGGAAGTTGCAGCTCATAGGGAATGTTGTACATCCTATAATGAATCATATAACATGAGGAAGGGTGTCGTACAGCTCATAAAGGCAGTCAAAGTGTGAGAAAAGGGAGCTGATGTGGATGTTTGACTCCCAGCAATAAGGTCAGCCATCAATCTTACGAATATTTGCTTATTTGTGATATCAATAATATTTTGTATGAATTTTTTGTATACCATAGTTGCTGCAGCAGTTTATATGTTGATCAAAATAATATATATGTATACATTGCTCAGTAATTTTAATCAGAAAAAGTGCTATAATTAAGGAAAATAAATTTTGGATGGTCATTTATGATGTGTAGTCAACATACCACTAAAATGCAAACTGTTTCACGAAATGTTCATGTGAGATCTATGGACAATGTTATGGGTTTGTGTTAAATTTATGATTTTAAATTCTAGTAACAGCAACTCTCAATGTTTTCACTCAGAAATACTTTGTATCTGATTACCTACAAAGTGTTTGACGAAATGCCTGTGCACCATAACTTGTGAAAATTGCAAAATTTCAATTTAAAAATTTGGTCCAGTATACTATACATATCCATCATGTCTAACATGTTTGAAAACCTCCTCTTGTAGGCCCCACAAACATGTTGTCTAGAATTGATGATGAAAACATTGATAACTACTAGATACAGTGACTCGACTCAACATGTGAAAATTTGTGATGGGCAGAACACAACCTCTCACAAGTTCATATCTCTTCAATCACTTAAGACTCTTGGGCATTCCACCCATTGAAATAAATCAGCTACCTATATCTAGTTAAAATCAACCTTCCAATTACTATAAGATCTTGGGCATTAAAACCAACAACCTATGACAGGTCTTTGTGCCTCTCACAGGCATGAATCGGTTTAAATCACTGAAGCTCAGGTATGACATGAGCTTCACTAAAACCCTCCAACAAATCCCTCTCACACGAAGCAGCTCTTTCCATCCATAGAAACCTTGGAAGATTTCATATTCTTTGCTTTGATAGCATGTTAATTTTCAGACCATGGTAAGTAGATTCTGCACATAGAAAATTTAATCCTGAAACTAGGTAGCTTAAAACATGAAAACTTCAATCAAAACAATAATCTCTGAATATGCTAACATGCAAACACATATCTCTGAAAAAGTGAACAACGAATACACAATATTGAACTCTCAAACCTGCAATTGTCTTCTCTCTAAAACTGCAAAGAATACACTGCACTGGAATGAAACTTTAGAAAAGAGACTCTATAAGCATCAAAATCAAAATCAGAATATGTGCCCTTTAAATAGACAAGTGCACCACGAATCTAACTAAGAGAAACTAGATGAAGAATCAAGTAAAGCTCTGAGTTAAGTTTACAACTCAGTGGAGTGACACTCAGTTTGACTGATCAATCAACTAGTTTGATTAACCAATTAACCTAATCTAAAAGCTAGCAACTCCCAATCAAAGTAGTTGAGACTAAGTTAAATCCACAAATCACTCAAGTCTCAAGTAGTTAAGTAGGCACTAATCTCAAAGAAGACTTCTTACATAAGTGAGCATTATTATCCTACATAACTGTGTCCTCTTTTTGCTGATCCTCAGCTGCACAGAAACCAAGATGAACTCCACCATCACTGTCATGCATGCTGATGCAATTCTTGACTGTTCCTTCAACCCACCTGCACACAGACCAAGGCTGCTGCTTGTTTGCCTACGGAATGTAATTCAAATCTTACGTACTACTGGCAAACTAGTCATGTGCAGAACATAGAATAAAACAGTAACCAGAAAGATATCATGTTTGAATACCAGAAACTTTATTCATTATCAAAAATATCATGTACAATCCAAGAGTATCAGTAGTGCTTAACAATATAACCATCGGCACATAACTCCCTCCCGACTATCCCAACAGACTACATATAACGTTCGGTGGTGGTTAGATAACCAACCGACACGACATTTCATAACAACATTAATATTAACATTAATCCGAACGTGATTACCCGAAAGTACACGACATGTATTATTCTTACTAATCTATAGCTTTATTAGCAATTGGCCGACTACGACCAAGGCCGACTAACACAAAAGTAAGCTATGCTATCTATATCATCCCCCCCACAAAAGAAGTCGTCTTCCAGACGACATACATATAGAAAGACAAATTCAATGAGAAGTAGGGGGAAGTGAGTGCGTCCCTGGATGCACAGATGACGTCGGAGTAGTAGAAGAATGCCCGCCAAGTAGTCAGCCACCTCCTTATTGCATCGAAAGCCGCTGACCGGTTATTCTCTCAGAAATTTTACTTTATATCGCTTCCATTGGCGAGCGGTTTTCCGCTTTCTCGCCAGACTTTGCCGCTTAATCAACATCTTTGTTAATCAGATCTTTCCACAGCGATTTCACAAGCCCTATGCTTCGCTTCGCGCCTTCCTCCAGAAGCACTGAGGCTCTGGCGACTTTAATCGAAGCCTCTTCATCGTGTTGAAGCGTTTGTTCAAGGTTATTCTCGATGTTCCTTTATGGTAGTGGACTCTCCTTAACCCTTCAGGCTCCTAGGCTTCCACTCTTCGTGATACCGCTACCTCAGTAGAAAATACTTGGCGTTTCATGAGGAGAAAGACATCCCGAAAGGCAAGCTCTATGTGATATAAGCTTTCCAGAACCCTTGCGTCTCTCCCTGCTAGTCTCGGTGGTCGACCCCGCCAGGCTCTCATCATTGCAGGAGTCTCTCCTACTGGCCACTCCTTGCCGAATATCTGTGTGAACTCAGCCTCACACCCCATCTGTATGAATCCTCGAATGCGCTGAACTTCTTGGCCCACTAGAGGAGATCGGCCAATCTTGAGGTCTCTGGAAACCTATCCCACTCGGATCATTAACCTGCCCATGTGCTCTAGCTCCTGTACATATCGTTGCACCGTGCCTAGTGGATCTGATGGGTCTGGTTGTGACATCTCCACAACGAATCCCTCCGTGGAGTCACCCTTCTCGTTCTCCTCATCGCCGGGAGCTGTAAAAGGTTCTGTCTCCTCCTGGGGCGGTTCCCGACTATCTGTTGAGGCTCATGTATGGCCGTCCCTGGCTTCTCTTCTGTTCTAGCCTCAGGGTGTGCAAGTGCGTCCTCGACAAGTCTGGCCGTTTCACTTTGCTGAGTGTGAACGACTGGCCCTTCCTCACCCCCTAGTCCCTCCGAGGGGCTCTTCTCCCGCTGTTCTGGCTGCTCGGCCACTTCTAAGGTGAGGCCTATTGATCCCAACCAGCTATCAATCTGGGCTACCCCGGGTGCTCCTGGGACTGGGGTAGTCTCCTCAGTGACCGCAATCGTTCCCCAAGTTCCTGCTACTGAAGTTGCCACTCCTGACGCTGCCGAGCCTGGCAGTGGTGTAAGGGAACAGGCCACTGGCAATATCTCGATAGAGGAAGTGGAACCTGTCGATACAGTGGCTGCCCCCTATGATGTCATAGTGGCAAGTGGTGCCCACCCTGGCAATGCACCAGGTAATGAGGCAGCTACCCTCAACATTCGCCCGGCTCCAACTGGCGAAACAAGAAGAGTGAATGTCACTGAGTGTGTGTTCTCCCTGGCTAGCGGTGCGGAAAGAGTAAACCCTGCTGGCTGCAACAATGGTATGTCGATCTCCCCTACTTCTTGACCACCGATGGCGACAGACACCTCCTCATCGACCGGTGAACTAGACTCTGAGGACGAGGAAGATAAATCAATGGGCTCATCCCTGTCCGATGCATCACTCTGTTCAGAGGCCTCCTCCGCTGATGTTTCCTCTTCCACCGATGCCTCCTTCCGTTTTCTCTTCTTTCCTGAAGCCGTGCCCTCGCCAGCTTGCTTCACTTCCAGTTCAAACCAGTAAAATACTGTCATCAACCCAGGATCCAGGTGAGTGAGTGACTACAATCGACCCCATTTGCCTTCGGGCACCTATGTGTGAACGGCATCGAGAAAGAGGGCTATAGCATGCTGGGTCATGTAGAAAGCCTTATGCCTCTGTGATAAGAAATCTCTCATCCTCTCTGCGAGTAGCCTCGCCCAGTTGTACACTCGGCCGACACGGAGTCCTACCATGTAGTCCACCATCCAGATAGCAATATCCGACGCTCCGCTGGCACCTGTGAGTCGGCATTTTATTAAGTCCATCAGGCATTTCCATTCGGCCGATGCCAGATGGTGTTTCCGGAGGCCCCTGTTACCTGTGTTCCATATGGTCTCCTGTTCCTCTGATGTCAGATCACTACGACACACTTGTTTGATTAACACCTCCTTGTGCTACTGTGTCATTTTCTTGGGTTTGTTAACCCCTATTCCGGCAGCTGGAACGCCAAACACTCGCTCAAAGTCTTGTGGCCAAAATGAAATGGTGACTGAGCAACCTCTGTAATCAATTGTCGATTTGTGCGTATGCCTGCAGTAGTTGTCCACCATCGCCTTCAGCCAAGGCTCAAACTCCCGAGAATTGAAGAAAGGTACTACCACAGCTTTGTCTACCCAAGCGTGCTGAAGCGCAACCTTCAAGGAGTGGTCATCGGGAGTGCTTCGCCACCACTGTTTGCACTCGTTGCCAGTAAGATTCTCCCATGCCATCGTCTCATTATCAGCATCCATCTTCTTTCTCTTCCCTGCCGAAGCCACCTTCGGCCTATGCTGCCCGACCTTCTTACCTTTGTCCATTTTGTTATCAATTCGGCGATTCCAGCCGATTTTATAATCTCCGAAACGGTTACCAAAACTGCCGAAACTGCTGAAATTCAATAACTGTCGTACCTCATAAATCTGAATATGCCAAAGTTCTGAGAAATTCTGAAAAGGTCGTACGCCCTGAAGAGCCTGTGTAAGCCGTACACCTTGGAGATTCTGTACTTGCCGTACGATTATCAGTGAAATCCGTTCATTCTGGATACCCTGTGGACGCCATACTATCTGGCAACTGATTGCAACTTGAGGAGGCCATACGACTTGAAAATCTTGGCAAGTCCGTACGATGTGAATAATCTGCCAAGGCCGTACGACTTGAATGACCTATAAAGTCCGTACGACTGCAACTCTGAGAATTTCGTATGTTCTACCTGGAGGGCCGTACGCTTTGACTGGAGGGCCGTACGATTTGAATGGAGGGTCGTACGACTTGAGAGAATGATGAATGTCGTACGCCTTGAAATTCCTCTGGATGCCGTGCGATTTGAAATTCCTTTGGATTCCGTATGATGTGAAATTCCTCTGGATGCCGTACGATGTGAAATTCCTGTGAATTCTGTACGATCTCAGGACTTAGTGAATGATGAGAGTGCCGTACGATTTCCTTCCCTGTGCTTGACCTGATGAATTCGTACGGATTTTTGTGTTCTCCTCTCCCTTCGTGATTTCTGTGTATTCCTCGCCTCGGACGATCCTGACAGGGGATTGATAACGGATGGATGAGTCTCGATTTGATGCCATGAGATTTGATTTCGATGGACAGGATTTATTGATGATAACAGATTTTGATGACGACGGACGCTCTTGAAGATTCGGACGTTGATGCCGAGACGCGGATCGAACTTCGATGCGGAGCGCGATGCCGATTCATGATTTCGAGCGATCCTGATGACTGATTGATCCCGGATCTATGGTAGTACCATTTACATGTGTGTGGTGGCCTTTTATAACATTCTTCTTCACAGCACGTTCCTATATACTCTATATCAAACCATTTATCGAGTAGAGAGGCAGGACCAATACCTCGAAAACTTTCGTCGATGTACCTTCCTCCATATTGTTGATACCACGTAACCTCGTCACCTTCTACTGTTGGTGGCCCCGTCAGGTTAGGAATTATTCTCCAAAGTCCTTCTTGAGTTGCTATCTTCCTAACCCTTGGTACTTTTCTTCTCTCCCGACGCATTTGTTTGAGAAGATCTTCTATATACCCTTCCACCGTTGACACAAATATATCTTTTGTTCTTAGTACTGTTTTTAAGCAAGGGGCCTTCTTTTCAAAGTGAGCATCCCATTGCTCATCAGTCCATTCCTCCTCGTCATCCTTTTGAGACTCATCTTGTTCTTGGCCTGCTTGTTTCTCCTTTTCCGCTTGGGCTTCCGTGTCCAATTCCTTGGCTACATATCCCCGTTTTACTCCTTCATAAGGGGCCACATAGTGCCAATGTCCCCCCATTCGATGCCATAGGGCAGGGGTTCCGAACACTGCATTGGTTAGGTGCTTGTGTATCCGTGGTACCGCAATTCCTTCCACTCGCTTCTCTGCCAACCTTTCTTCAATTATTTGATCTCGGCCTGATTCTGCCCAGACATCATCTGCTACATATCCGGGACCTCCTAGTCCCCAGTCTTGTTCTCTCGGGCCTTCACTTTGCACAGGCCAATCTTCCTTTGTGGCATAGCCCAACATGTTGATGGCGATAGTATTCTTCTCCTTTCTCTCCTGATATGGATTTAACTTCGATCCGTTGATTGCCTCCGATATCAGTGACCCATCTAGATTTTCTAACTTTATAGAACCATTGTCACATACTTCCCGTACTCGGAACGGTCCTAACCAACGAACTTTAAGCTTCCCCGGCTTGATCTCGTTACAGCCGTTATATTTCAAAACTAACTGGCCCGACCGGAAATTCATTCGTCGGAGATGCTTGTCGTGCCAATATTTCCTTCGCCGTTGCATGTTCTCCGTCGCCCATTGTGCCATCACCCTTCGCTCGTCCAGCTTATTCAGTTGGTATAGTCTTTCCTTTAAACTTTCAGTATCGTCCAACCGATTCTCCACGGCTATCCTTAGGCTTGGTACCATATACTCCATTGGCATCACCGCCTCCTGACCGTACATTAATTGGAAGGGCGTGTGGCCCGTTGTTACCTTGTACGTTCTACGATATGCCCATAGGACGGCTGGTAACCTTTCTTCCCAGTCAGCTTCTTCCACGCCACATGATTTGTGAATAACTGATACGAGCACCTTATTTGTAGACTCCGCCTGGCCATTAGCTCACAGGTAGTACGGACTTGACAGGTTGTGAAAAATTCGGAACTCCGTCGTCATCAACCTGATAACATGATTAACGAAATGCCCTCCACGATCACTCGTGATCCGCATGGGGATGCCGTACCGTGTCACTATTTGCTCATAGATAAATCTTGCCGTACTCTGCGCTATATTGTCTGGCAATGCTCGAGCTTCAGCCCACTTCGTCAAATATTCAGTAGCAACCACAATATATCGGCATCGATGCAGGTGACTCACCTTTAATGGTCCAATGAAATCCAATCCCCATCGTTCGAACAATTCCTGTGGCTGTGAGGGATGCAATGGCATGAAGTCCCGCTTCAATGGTTTCCCGACCCTCTAGCAAGTGTCACAGCCTAACACCCACTCCTTAGCATCAGTGTGCATCGTCGGCCACCATAGGCCTGCCAAGAGAATTTTCCTTGCTGTAGCATCTGGTCCCATATGGCCGCCAGCCAGTCCTTCATGTGCCTCCTTTAGTACGCCTGGTATCTCTTCTTCTACGACACATCTCCGGAGTATCTGATCAGGTCCCATTTTGTAGAGCAAGCCATTGATCAACTGGAACGTCTTGCTCTTCAAGACGAGCTTCCGCCTTTCCGCTGGTGGCATTTCCTTCGGAAACGTGGATGTGGACAAATATTCCCCAATCTTCTCATACCACGAGGGTAGTATTGCAATCTGGAATAAGTGTGCATCTGGAAAATCTTCATTCACGCCTCCTTCGGCAGGTTCGCCCGACCGGATTCTGGACAACTGGTCGGCAATCACATGGCTCTTACCCGGTCGTACGATGATAGTAAATGTAAATTCTTGTAGCAGTAATAGCCATCAACTTACTCGTCCTTGAATGATTGGCTTGTTTACTAAATACATCAAGGCTTGATGGTCCACAAAGAAGGTGAACGGCGTGGCGAGGAGATAGTGCCGAAACTTTTGTATAGAGTAAACCATTCCTAGTGCTTCATGCTCGGTCGTACTGTAATTCCTTTCTGGTTTTGAAAATAGCCGACTGGCAAAGAATACCGGGTGGTCCAACCCGTGTGCTCCCACTTGTGCTAGGGTTGCTCCGATGGCAAAATTAGAGCCATCTACATGTACATGGAACTCCTTATCCCAGTCCGGATACATCAATATGGGTGAGCTAATCAATCGATCCTTCAGTTCCTGGAATGCCTTCTCCTGTTCTTCGGCCCATATAAATGGTTGGCCTTTCCTTGTCAGTAGGTCAAGAGGGTACGACACTTGGGCAAAATTTTTAATAAATCTCTGATAGTATGCCACATGCCCGAGGAAGGACTTCACACCAGTGACGTTCTCCGGAGCCTCCATCTGTACGATGACTCGCACCTTGTCGGGATCAGTTTTCAACCCAGCTTTGCACACAATGTGTCCGAGCAGCTTCCCTTGTGGCACCATAAATCTACATTTCTTCGGATTCAAGGCAAGACAGGCTGCTCTACACCGTTCCATGCACTCGCCTAAGGCTTTCAAATGTTTTTCCTTATCACTATAAATTGACCAGTCATCGAGGAAAGCTTTGAAATTACCTACCAACATTTTATCAAAAATGTGGAGTATTATCCTCTGGAATGTAGCTGGTGCGTTGCATAATCCAAACGGCATTCGGCGTCAGGAGTGGCAACTTGAGTAGCAGGAACTTGGGAACGATTGCAGTCACTAAGGAGACTACCCCAGCCCCAGGAGCACCCGGTGTAGCCCAGATTGATAGCTGGTTGGGATCAGTAGGCCTCACCTTAGAAGTGGCCGAGTAGCCAGAACAGCGGGAGAAGAGCCCCTCGGAGGGACTAGGGGGTGAGGAAGGGCCAATCGTTCACACTCAGCAAAGTGAGACAGCCAGACTTGTCGAGGACGCACCTGCACACCCTGAGGCTAGAACAGAAGAGGAGCCAGGGACGCCCATACATGAGCCTCAGCAGATAGTCGGGGAACCACCCCAGGAGGAGACAGAACCTTTTACAGCTCCCGGCGATGAGGAGAACGAGAAGGGTGACTCCACGGAGGGATTTGTTGTGGAGATGTCACAACCAGACCCATCAGATCCACTAGGCACGGTGCAACGATATGTACAGGAGCTAGAGCACATGGGCAGGTTAATGATCCGAGTGGGACAGGTTTCCAGAGACCTCAAGATTGGCCGATCTCCTCTAGTGGGCCAAGAAGTTCAGCGCATCCGAGGATTCGTACAGATGGGGTGTGAGGCTGAGTTCACACGGATATTTGGCAAGGAGTGGCCAGCAGGAGAGACTCCTGCAATGATGAGAGCCTGGCGGGGTCGACCACCGAGACTAGCAGGGAGAGACGCAAGGGTTCTGGAAAGCTTATATCACATAGAGCTTGCCTTTCGAGATGTCTTTCTCCTCATGAAACGCCAAGTATTTTCTACTGAGGTAGCGGTATCACGAAGAGTGGAAGCCTAGAGACTCCTGCAAAGGGTTAAGGAGGAGTCCACTGCTACCATAAGGAACATCCAGAATGACTTGGCCGAACAAACTTGGCTTGCCAGTGAGAGGGGAGCTCGATTGGAAGTCTTGGAGCCTCGGGTGGCCGCCTTGGAGGAGGAAGCAAAGCAGAAAGAGGAAGCATGGGAGCAGCGAGTAAAAGCATTGGAAGATCAGTTGGCTGCAAAAGATGTTGATTTGGCGGCCAAGAGTGCAGAGGCGGAGAAGGCAAAAAGCCAACTGATGGAGGCAGCCCGTATGGTAAAGGCTGCGAGGGAGAGGGAGATACTGGCCGATCGGCAGCTTCGCACACGTACCGAGGAGGTGAGGCGACTGCGAGCGGAGCATTCTTCTACTACTCCGACGTCATCTGTGCATCCAGGGACGCACTCACTTCCCCCTACTTCTCATTGAACTTGTCTTTCTATATGTATGTCGTCTGGAAGACGACTTCTTTTGTGGGGGGGATGATGTAGATAGCATAGCTTACTTTTGTGTTAGTCGGCCTTGGTCGTAGTCGGCCAATTGCTAATAAAGCTATAGATTAGTAAGAATAATACATGTCATGTACTTTCGGGTAATCACGTTTGGATTAATGTTAATATTAATGTTGTTATGAAACGTCGTGTCGGTTGGTTATCTAACCACCGCCGAACGTTATATGTAGTCTGTTGGGATAGTCGGGAGGGAGTGATGTGCCGATGGTTATATTGTTAAGCACTGCTGATACTCTTGGATTGTACATGATATTTCTGATAATGAATAAAGTTTCTGGTATTCAAACATGATATCTTTCTGGTTACTATTTTATTCTATGTTTTGCACATGACTAGTTTGCCAGTAGTGCGGTGCATTCGGTAGGCAAACATTTTCTGTCATTTAGTGCACATAGTTAAAGTCTTTTAATGCATTGAATGAGTAAAAGCAAAAGAGAAATCATTTACCAGCTGAAAGGAGGTTGCATACCAACTGTTTGACGAAATGTCAAACAACTTAAATTGAAAGATTTTAGTCAAATTTGTCAAGGGACTTTACAGTGGCATCAGAGCTCAATTATCCTGCCAGCCTGTTGGGTAATTGGACTTTGTTTCAGCTAATCAACTATATATCAGAAATTTCAGTTGGGCTACATGGCTACGGTTGGTAATCTAACGAATGTTAGGCTTGAATCATTGAAGCAAAATCAGATCTCCATGGAAAAAGGTTTGAATATAGAGAGAAAAGAACAGGAGGCACCAATGTTTTTCAAGAGAGGTTGAAGTTTGTTGGTAAGAAGTTGAACTTCTTACCTCAAGTTAAAGCAGCTCTTCTTAACATTTTGGAAGAGGCAGAAAGTTGTCTTTGTAAGGTTGGACAGTCACCTTCTCAAGCAATGTGTAAGGCTATGGCTCCTATGGTACACTCGTTGGTCAAGCCAGAGTTGATGAATCATCGGGATGAGGAGATAAGACTTACAGGTGTCACTTGCATTAGTGAGGTTGCAAGGATTTCAACTCCTAATGCACCGTATGATAACGATACTATGAAAGTAATACTTCAAATGATGGTGGAAAGTTTTCAGGGGTTACATGATGTTAAAAATCCTACCTTTGGTCAGAGAGTAAAAGTCTTGGAGATTATGGCAAAGGTTAAGTTATGTTACCTCTTGGTTGATTTTGGGTGCAATGATTTGATTCTCCAGATGTTTGACTACTTCATTTCCAAAATCAAGAAATGTCATTCAAACAATGTGAAGACAAGTATGTTCAGTATCTTGTCCCTGATCCTCGATGAAGATGAATATGTTTGCAAACAGTTACAATCAGATTTGTTAGTCATTTGGAAAAAAGAACAAAATGTCTCAACTACTGCATATGATCTCACGAAAAGATTGGTTGAGCGGAAAATCGAGAAGTTTAGGGAACAATTGAATATAGAAGAGTTAATCTCATTTGGCTTACAAGTTCCATTTTGTCTTCGTGAAGAAAACAAGCCATCATCCAGTGGAGCAGCTGAGTTGGATGATGAGAACATAGAACAACCTGAGCCCTCTTGCGTTGAGACACTTAATAAGAGCATTGATGATGTTTCTACAGGTGGAATTAGTGTTGACCTAATTCCAAATCAAGATATGTGCATGGATGACATCACCAAAGAAAACGGTTGTGTAACTCAAGCACCTCCAGAACGATTTGATGCTTCATCAGGAAGAGCAAAGGTTGTTCATAAACCCAAAAGTCCGCACAACTTGGAGAACCAATTGAAGGTGAGTGAAGATGAGATTGTGGCAGTGTTATCTCATCATGATAAAATGCACAAACTAATTGAGAATCATCTTTAGATGGTTCAATGGGAGAGAAGACAAAAGGGAGTTGAAGCAGATCTTCTCATGACAGCTTGCAGGTAATCAAAGAAGGTATGAAGGCAATAAAGTCAAATTATTTACACCTTTCAAATCATGACCACCTTCTCAACCTCGTTGAGATCTATTTAGATACTTTGAGAAGGAAAGTAGATGAAGTTGATAAGCTTTCTCACGAGCTTAAGGTTTCCAGCAATTCCTTGAGGAGTACTCAGATAGCCCTTCAGGAATCCAAGATTCATATTGATGAGCTTTGCTTAGAGTTGAGCTTGGCTCGATGTTCATCATGTTCAGCAGAGACTCAGTCATCTATGGCAGCCAGGGCACAGAATGAAGAAAGCAGCATGAAAACTCCTAGCATTCACGCTCAGGATACAAGTGCGGTGTATCTTGTGATGATTTGGCAAGAGGAGTCAGTTGGTGATGGATGCATCATTCTTGATCTCGAGAGGTATATGCTCGAGTTTCCGGTTGATTCCAGTTTATGATTTGGAGATAGGTATGAGGACAGATGTATCCCAACCATACCCCCATTGGTCCTACCTCCTACTTCATTGATTGATGGCTGTCCTACTTTGCTGGTTAGAATTCTGACAAGGTATACTTTGAGGATAGGAGTTGTTGGGATGGATAGGAGTAGTTGGGATTGCTACTTTGGTGTTAGCACACGGATTGATGATGAGTCCTCATCATCCTTTGATAGTAGAAAGACCTTTTGCTCCATCATGGACTTGATTCACAGGCTACATGGTGTTGTTCTGATTTATGCCAGCAGCTTGACAAGGGTTGGCATGTGCTTCTATGCACCTATGTTGGGCATCTTTCACATTTTCAGGAGACCACTCAAGGTGGAATGGATTGTTGATAACGCAAACACATCAGTCTTGGCTACAAGTTCAAGCGTCATGAGAGATTTGAGCACCAAGCTCTACATCGGTACTTTAGAGATTGACATTGGACAATCTTATCAAAAGAAGATAGTTTCTTCTAAGTCTTGTACGCTAGACCTTGGTATTGTTCCATCCTCTTTTCAAGAGATTGATGGCATTCGTAATGGTACTCTTCTTGCTCTTGAAAGCAAATTATAAAACCCTTCCTATGCAGCAGATAGAAATTTCGTGGACAAGACTATAAGGGGTAATGATGATGTTGCTGCAAGACCAACTCATCCTATTATGAGTTGTGAGTCTTCTTCTGATGATGGCAGTGTTGGATGGAATACACATGTGACATGACTACTCTGGTATTCCATTAGCACAGTCAAGGGAGTTTCACCTTGATTGCATAATGAGGTATGCTCATCAATTTTCTTTCAGCCCACATACACAAGATTTGATTATGTCCTTGAGGACACTGAGAGATGGGTTGAATAAGAGGTTCGGATTCACTCTGGTATGATATATTTCTGATTTCAAGTGATGAGTCCAAGTTTAAAAAGTCTCTCACTTTGTTCTCTTCAATCGAATGCTTCCAGAAGTAGGAGTTTCAGATTTCGTTCAATTGGAATCTAGGGGTTCTCAGAGTGACACAGCTAAAGTCAGTTGGTGTTGAGGTTGTAGGACTTCCAGTGTGTTCATGGGATCCAGGTGGAGTTTACTTAGGGACAATATGGATGCCTGAGGTTCATCACTCCATTTCTTGGGTGGCCGAGTTGTTTTCTAGAGAGATCATCAAGTTGCATGGGCTGCCAAGGTTCTTTGTTGGTGACAGAGACAGTAGGTTCCTGAGTGCCTTCTGGCAGGAGCTATTCAGATGGGTAGGTACTAAGTTGACCTCATTTATGGACTTGGCTTTTGGGGAGTGTAGAGCTCGTAAGGCTAAGTTTTGGATTCAAGGGAACTAGGACATCTTGCAGGCACTCCAAGATAATTTGCAAGCGGCACAAAATCAGCAGAAAACATACATTGATAGGCATGGGGTTGATAGCAGTTTTTAGATTGGAGACTTGGTCTACCTTTGTTTGCAACCTTACAAGTAGTCTTCTTTGAAGAAGAGCAGTGTGGGGAAACTCAAGCCTCAATTTATGGACCCTATAGGATTATCAGGCGGGTTGGGGAGGTAGCCTATGAGTTGGAGCTGCTAGAGAGCAACAAGATTCATAATGTATTTCATGTTTTGTGCTCAAAGAGGGCACTTGGACAAGAGGCTACTTCATCATTAGAGTTGCCATCGTTGGATGAGCAAGGACATTTGGTCCTAATTCTTGAGGAGATAATTGATACCCAAGAAAAGAGATTGAGGAACAGGGTGGTTAAGAAGTATTTGGTGAGATGGAGAGGTTTTCCAAGAAAGAATGCCATGTGGGAAGGAGAACAGATTCTACAGCATCCCAGTTTGCAATTGCTTGGGGACAAGCAATTTCGGGAAGGGAGGACTATAATGTCCCCATCTTAGTAGCCACCTCAAAGATCATTTAGCCTTTATTTATTCTCAAAGGCTAAAAGGAGAAATAAGGTAATAATAATTAAATTAATTGTTTATAAAGTTATCTCCATAAATTAAAATTAAAAGGGTAACTTTATTTATAATTAATTTAATTAAATTTGACTAAAATGAAATAATAAATTATAGTCACTTTTGGGAATAAAATAATAATATTTCTAGAAGCTTCTTGAAAGTCATTGAGAAATCTTTATAAGAAGTTGTGGGCTTGGCATTTGAGCATGTCTTGGAATATACTATTCATACCAGTTTGGTAAGAAGCTTGAATTCTTACTTGTCCAAAGGTTTGAAGACTCTAGGATACCAAGTTCGGTTGTGAAAGATCAACCCTAGCTGGAGATTGTGGAGGAATCCATCCAGGGTTTCTATGGTGCTTCATTTCAAGAGTTAAATTGGTGCAATAGCTGATGTATTGTTGCACTTCTTAAAGGAGTTTGGAATTGATGCAATAGCTGATTTATTATTGCATTGGAGAGTTGCAGCAGCTGATGTATTGTTGCAATCACTAGTGGAGGAGATTACTTCAGATTTCCTACTTGAGCACCATTGACAAATTTAATGGTCTTTGACCAAATTTGTGAAGCAAGAAGAAAATCGATTTTGAAGTGTTTGCATTTTGGAGGAGTTCGATTTGAAAGGAAACAATTGCAGTTTTATTGGAAAATCAATTTCATTTAGGAGAAATCGTGGTTCTTCAAGAATTCTGGGCTCAGCAATTTGAATAATTCAAGTTAAGAAAGGATCAACTCATTATTGCTGGGGAATCGTATTCCTTCTTGGTGCAGTTTTGGTATTATAAATCAGTTCAATTTTGGAGATAATCGACTCATAGGAAATTCTATTTCTTGGTCGATTATCAAGTCGGGAATTATCAAGTAACATAAGCACAGTATTTTGCATCAAAGGCAATTCGATTTTGAGGGAGAATTTGTGTAAAGTTGAGTTCTGGTAGGAGGGCGATTTTGTTTAGAGAAGAACGTCATTTCCAGTCAGGGACGGGCTGAAGATCAAGGACGAATGACGAGCAATTTTGGTCGCAGCTGTAATCCATCGGCTCCCATCCAGGTTGGGGTGATTTTCCATTTGAATACAATAAGAATCAAGTAAATGCATAGGTCTGCTTTCTGTAATACTGTCAGTAATTCATAGTGTCAGCTGAGTCGAATATAATTAGTTTATTGCATTGCTATCTTGCATTGTTTAGCCTTGTATTTAGCATCTCAGAATATTCGGGTCTGCATTTGTATATCTTTGTATTGCTGTCATACAAGCTGAGTTACATTGCCCTTACTACATTGTAAAATCGTCTCATACTGGAGACAAACAGCAGTTGAGTCTCATGGGCAAACATTGTAATAAGTAGTGTTCCAATGCTGCAACTCAATATAAATGAAGTTTTGGGGTTGCATGGTAATTGTTTGATAAAATGTCCATTAGTTGTACTTGATCATTTGGATTAGTTGCATCCCATTTCAGTCATCTAGAAGACTTGAAAATTCAGATAAAAGCTTGCATTCCATATCTCATTGCATTTTATGTCATTTAGCGCACGTAGTTAAAGTCTTTTAATGCATTGAATGAGTAAAAGCAAAAGAGAAATCGTTTACCAGCTGAAAGGAGGTTGCATGCCAACTAGTTGACGAAATGTCAAACAACCTAAATTGAAAGATTTTAATCAAATTTGTCAAGGGACTTTACAGTAGCAGTTGTGGTTTCTTGCCACCTGATACCTTTGCATGGTGATGTGGGACACATAACAGATTATGAAGCTTAACAACTTGCAAGTTGCAAGTACTGGAAAAACAAGATAAGAAGATTCAGAGAAATCTATGAGATTAAAAAATGTGGAAATACCGTGTTGCCCATGGAAACATAAAAAACAAGCATTTGATATGAAATTGGCCAAGAAAGGTCATCCAACCTGACCAACTGCTAATAAAATATTAAAAGGAGTACCTGCTGATAGGATATAGGATAGAATATTCTAAAAACTAACAGGGAGCTCAACTGCCATATCAGAAAGTAAAACTCAAGTAGCATCTTTCTGGAAGCATTTAATCAGCCAAAAACATACTTAGGAAGTATTCAACGCAAGATAAGTAAAAATATGCAATAACATTTGCACACAGATGCTCTTTGAAGGATGAAAAAGGTTAGCAACAAGATGATTCCTTGACAGTTTTCAATTTTTAGGCAATCAGGGTTGATTTGCTTTCTCATAATCATGTTTTGACATTCAGAATTGGTATAAAATATATGAAATCTCTGGAGATTTATGAACGCTCGGTAATTAAATT
>VDFB02168118.1:124586592-124673510 GCA_007258455.2 Sequoia sempervirens | reverse complement strand
CAAACAAGATGTTAAAAACTCCATGTATTAATCCAAGTCAAGGTAACACCATGCAAAATCAAAGTTACCTAAATCAAGGCAATGTGATTCCCAACACCAACAATGTTCAATTTCAACCTATCATGCCAAATATGAACATCATCCCAAATCAGAACATTGTCCAAAATCAAATTTTCAATGATCCCATTCAAAAACCACAAGTATGCATCCCAAATTTGCTTGAACAAAAATCAAATCAACTATATCAAGGGAGTCAAGATCAAAATCAAGATCAAATTTGGCAAGATCAAATTGCTATACTTACCAAAATAGTTGAGTCATTGCGCCAAGATACATCTCCACCACCACTACCCATATCAACATCATTCCTTGGTTTAGGGCTTCCCCCTTTACCTAACACCAATCACTTCATCCAAATCAATTCATTTAACAACAATCAATCCATCACATCAAATCCTTTGAATATACCATTGACATCACACCAACAAATGGTTTCTAATCAAATGACAACATCAATCCTGACAAATCAAAATATGGTCTCCCAAGGATCTATCACCTTGGTCATTCCGACCATTCCTATCACCTCGATCACTACAACCACACCTACCACACCCATCATATCTCAAACCCTCATGATCACTCCAAATGTTTCTCAACGACTTGTCACTACATCCAACACGATTCCAAAACCACCATTTCCATCATCACCCACACCACTCCTTGGCTTAGGGCTTCCCCCTTTACCAAGTATCAATCAAACCAACATCCTGAACATCAATCAAAACATCACACCAAACTTTCAGAACTTGTCATCAACATCCCAACAATAGACGACAAATGCACAAACAATCACAATATCATCAACCACCCCCATAATATCTCAAAACATGGTCTCTCAAGGACCAATCACATCAATTACACCATCTACCACTCAAATACCAATCATCAATATGACAACACCTCTTATCACCACAACAAGCACTATTCCAAAACCACCTCCACCACCACCACCACCCAAACCAAACACATCTAAACAATATAACATTACATTTGAAGCCACTCAGTAGGCTTCTTATCAGAAGGCACATCAAAAAAACCAAAACCGACTAGCTGCTCAAGTTGCCCAAGCCACACTACAAGCCCAACAAGCACAAGCCTAGGCTCAAGTGCAAGCGCAAGCTAAAGCCCAATACCAAGCCCAACAAGCAAATGTTGTTCAAAATACCAAAAAAAATTTAACGACTCCATGTATCGATCCAAGTCAACGATCACATGATCAAGACCTATCCATCAAAAAACACATGGAAGATGTTTCTACCTCATCCGAAGATCAAATCAACATACATCAAGAGTCACTTTTTGATCATGATAAGAATCCTTCAAAAATATCTGACAATGATCCATTTCAAGGAGTGTTAACATTATTTTATCCTATAATCAACAATCCATCGACCAATGATCATGTTGAAAATGTATCTACATCATCTAATAAGTCAGAGGACATATCTCAAGAATTCATTCCAAAGCATGATCAATGTCTTTCACCAAGGTCTAGCAATGGTCCTTTCCAAGACATTTTTTTAGATATTGAAGGAATCTTCAACTCAACATTTGATCCAAATCCACTTAACGATCTAGAGGATATTGAGCTACTTCCCATTCCTAATAAAGATATCCAAGGATCCTTTGAAACTGACCCATGTCAAGAACTTGATCCAAAGCATGACAAAAGCAATCCCAAAATCATTCAAAATCAAGAACTTGTATCTCTTGGATACTACAATAATCTAATGGACACTCTCCTATCTATACAAGACATCACAAAATATGATCACATCCACATGGCACATACTCCTCCATCTTCCCATGAGATGCTTTCTATGGATGGACACATAAATGATCTTCTGGATACATAGATGATCTTCATTGAGAACAAGATTCTTTTACTCTTGACATTATTACACAAAAAGAGTAGGTTATTGAGTTGTCAACATTAGGATCAAATATATCCCAAATTCAAACTGAGGACATCAGGTATGCGGATATCCAACATTATCCGCTCAAGGACACAAGTTAGACAGAACAATATAATTTAGAGTTAGTGAAGCAAAAAATTGAAACAAAGTCACCTATGGTGGTCATTTATTAGAGAATGCATTCTAAACAAGATCTCTTGGAACAGGTGGAATCAAAGCATGAAGGTACTACTACCACCATACTAGGGGCAATGTCATCTCAAGCAAACGTCAACATAGGGAGCACGAAAAATCCTCATGATGAAACCGTTGCTAATACTACAACCAGTCACATCATGAATCTTCTTCCACCCATCACCCCATCCATGAATTGGGACCAACTTCGAAAGAAAGATTTGAATCAAAGCACAATGAATGTTATCAAAACAAGAGAAGCTGAGAAGCATAATGGAAAAATCAAATACACATGGATACTAAAGAATACAAAGAAAGATCATCCCTATCAAGCTCCATTAGTCAAAGAAACTATGGGGAAAAATAGAAAAGGGAAAAGTATCCATCAAAGATGTCCACAAAAGCAAAAGACAGCTTTTCAAACGATGTACAAAGTGTATCATGTAGTTGGTCCTAATTCCACGCACACTTTTGTATCCACCCATTATTGCTCATTGTCCCAAGTTTGGAGAGTCAAAGGTTCCAAACTGTCAACCAATTCATCTCCTATCCCTAAACACACTCCATCCATTCCTCCACGTGTGATATCCAATTCTCAATTTGACCATGTATTGGAAATGACCGTTCATCATAAGGATTTTGAAGGCACTCTATCGCGATGTGCGCACAGAGATAGAGTTAACCCTGGTATCAATAAAGCAAATCAAGAATCCCAAAAGTTGCATTCAAGTGCACGTATCTTAGCAAAGAAGCTTCTTCAAGTAGGATATCGATGGCACATTATGATAGGGGCATCTACATCAGTGACACCTTGTGATTTGGCATGAGCTTAAAATCTTTCAAAAAAATCAAAAAAATATGAAAATAAAATAAAATCAGAAAAGGGATTGAAAACAGTAAAGAGAAAAAAATCGTCCTCTAGTGAAAACCACTACGGTGGCGCTTTGGGCAAGACCATTATGAAAACTTGGCAAACAGGCATCATGTGTGGAATTGAGCATCTACGTGTGCCACTTCAGATGAAAGCATCTCATCGCATCTATAATAAATCCAACATTCCATCCATCTCATCCATAATAAATCCATTCATCCATGAACCATTTATCCAATCCATCTTTATCCATCTCATCCATAGTCCAAATTATCTTGATCTTGGTAGAGGTTTGGTGCATGCTTTATGCTTGCTTACGGTAAACATCTTGACATGGATCATTTTCATTGATCCTATCCTACCCAACATTATTTGAGCCATGAAGCATTATCCAAATGAGCATTCTTTATCTGAACACCTTATCTTATCACAAGATAATCCATATCCCTCAATCCATACACCTATCTGAGCATCCACACATCGCATTCCATACATTGCTAGACACTAGGGGTAGATATTTACATCTTCCTTTAGGAATAAATCTTGATCTATATCCTCCAACTTATGTGGTGATTCAAACATTGAAAAACGTGAAATAAAATTGATCCACCATTTGTGAGCAAAATTCCAAATCACTAGCCCATGGCATATTTTGACAAGAAGATGTTCCTTATCAAACTTCATCTTTCATCGAACATCAATCCAAGTAATCACTATTAGTCACATCTAATTCACACGTCAAACGTCACATCAAATCATTCAAACAAATTTTGTTCCAAATCAAGCTTCAACAATCGTGATCAATCGAATCCAATCAATCCATCATCATCTTGGGATATTCATCCTAATTCTTGTGTTGCTTAACACTATCTTTGCATTGTTATGTATCCTCAACAATGTTGTCGTCATCAATCCCTCATCATCTTGAGATATCCTTCCCAAACGTTGTGTTGCATAACACTATCCTTGCATTGTTGTGCATCCTCAACAATGTTATCATCATCAATCCATCGATCCGATCAATCAACGTTAGCTTGGTCTTCAACAAAATCCCAAATAGAGCACCGATATCATCACACATATCCATATCCAAATCATCAAAATAATGTGAAAAATCCAATAACACTCAAAAAATCAGAAAACATCAAAAACATGGAATCTGAACTACATTATCTCTGAGCTTAAACGTAGGCAAGGCTAATCTTTGATTAGCCCCCAAGACATCAAAATCCAAAAAAATTTGAAAAAACATCAAAATCCAAAAACATTGAAAAAACATCAAATCCAAAAAAAATTCAAAAACATCAAAATCAAAACATTAAAAAATCAAAATCCAAAAAATTTCAAAAACATCAAAATCCAAAACATTCAAAAAAAAAAAATCCAAAAACATTCATAAAATCTTAGAAAACCCCAAAACATGCGAAAATCAAAAATAAAAACATTTGACAAATCTTGAAAAAACTCAAAAATAGCCTCAAAATATTCCAAAAACATCAAAAACATCTAAATATTTGAAAAAATCCATCCATCTCATCTCACTTTCACTCGAAATAATCAATCATCCATAATAAACTGATCATCACCTTCATCCTTTGACAAAACAAACAGAAACAACCACAACAATTGGCAAAAGCAAACTTCAAATGTAAAATCAAAATTGAAACTACAAACTTTTAAAAACCAAACCTTCATCATTCGCAAACATGTCAATCGACCTTGTATCAACAGCCTTTCGAACAAACCTATCAACTTGCCACCATCCACTAACATGTTCTAGGATGTATCCTTCCTACAATGGGCATTATCTTTTGGCAAAAAATTTTGGATAAATGAAATGACATGCCGCCATTCACTAACATGTCCTAGGATGTATCCTTCCTACAATGGGTGTTATCTTTTGGCAATAGTTTCGGTTCTTATCCTAAAACAAAACACATCCCTTCAGCTAAAGATATGAAGAACATTGACTTGTTTTCGTACTTGATCTTTTCTTTTGATTTTTCTTATTGCGTTCATTCCAGGGACCTTTCAATGATATCCAAACGAAGAATTTAGAGAGATAGGAATGGGGCAATGATCGTTATTTTTTGTTTGCTATGCTTGTTGGATGTTCTTGTAAAATAACTTGGCAAAAACTTGCTTTGTTAGGTATGTCCTAACAAAGTTTCCATATGTCAAGTGTGAACAAGAATACTCATATCTATTTGTTGAGTCAAAGTCCATCGCACTAGGTACAACACCATCCTGGTTCTTTATACCTTGATGCATCGTATCTACATGTGTAATCAAACATAAGGTAAGTAGCCCTTTTAAAATTCCCAATCCTTGATAAGCAAATCATCATCATCATCTCTAATAAAGTCTCGTCAGATCATGGACTTGTTGGATCTTCTTGTCATCATCTCATTCCTTCTTTCTTCTTGCCGCGCTAACATAACATCGTCAATGCATCCATCTTGCATCTATCCCGCATCCACAAATCATTAGCATACATGCATCTCATAATCATAGCATATCATAATCATCCATCTCATCCATCTTACATGCATTGCATTATCATTTGCATCATCATCATAACCATCCATATGTCCATCTTGAACCTCTTTATCATGAGATCGACCCACAAATCGAATCTTTTCATCCAATCTCTCGAGGTGGCAATGTACTAGTGTACTTCTTTCCACTGGGGCATCCAAAAAAATTTAAAAAAAATTGAATTTCGATCGCTACAATTTTATTCTTTGAACCAACACAACAAGTACATTGCTTCAAAGAGGGGCAAAATTTAGACACATGAAATTGACATCACTCATACTTAATTAAATTCATATTCATTCACTCATTAAATAAATCAAGCTCACTAAATCCATTCATCAGGTAAAGCAAGTTCATTAAATTCAATCTCCTAAGGTCATTCACTTAAATTGAATAAATTAACTTTATTTAATTTAAGCCTATTATTCCCTCTTTGATTAAATAAATCAAACCTTTATTTAATTAAAACTCAAATCACCTTTCATCTCCCTTTGGTTTAATTTAAATCCCTAAATCTAAGTCAAATGGGTCAAAACCCCTAATCCTCATCTTAATTAATCAAATCTATTATTAATGCTAATCCTAATCACCAATCACATCCTCTAGCTTTTCCCACTTGCACAAAAAAATCAATTTATTGATTTATTAATTCATCATTTTCTCTCAACAAAGCATCTTTTGAGAATATTCTCCAAGTTTGAATATGAAGGCAAGTTGACTTGTCCCGTCCAACATGACAATAACTTCTCTCTTACATGTCCCCCACTTAGCATTTAACTCTCAAATTCATATTTGAATCTCCCCCTCTTTGGCACATTAACCAAAATGTGCTCATTCCTCAACTTATCACAAGTTGACAAGTGGCCTCTTCTCATTGGTGGATCTTTAGTCCCACATCCTCCATGTTTGACATTCTTCTATCATTCTATTATATAAATAGATATCATCTCCATTGATTTAATCATGCACAATCTCATGCACAAATGCATCATTGTCATTTGAATCCATATCATATCTTTATAGCATTTCATATCATCTTCATCATGGAGCTTAGCAAAGGATTGGGAAAGGGCTTATTTCCATAGAAGCACCAATCCACTATGAGATAACGTTTGATCATGTTTTTTATATGCATTATTTAGTTTCCTTGATTCCTTTCATTGCATGATTAACATGTTTCATTATTTCATAGGGATGTTCTTATTTTGCTTTGTTTTAAATGGCAATGCTAATGTTTGTTTTGAGCAAATGCAGAATTTGGCATCTACACAAATCATCACATTTGAATTCACAACTTTGTTCATTATAGTCTCATCTTCCAAAACAATACAGATTGTATCCTTCCTCTTGTTTCCCTTAATGAGTATTGTGCCTTCATGGAACAATTGTAATATTTCCATGGTTTCTAATTACAGGTAAACAATCAAATTATCATCGTTAATGGCTTCATCCACAACCAGCCGATTCGATGACTTCTGTGTCAATAGAGTATTTGTCAATATCTAACTATTGTGCAAGAATGCAATAAACCACTTACAGAGGCTTCAAGCATAACGGGTCAACATATATCCTTTCTTCCCATGAAATAATCATAAGATTCAAAAAGTTAAAAACAAACTGTGTACCTACAGATTTCCAAAAATAGACCTTGCACCCATAGAACAGCAAAGCCTTCGAGTCTTCCCACGGCCTCTGAAGAAGTCTTCTTAGTAACTACCCATCACCTGAAACATGCCTCAATGCTCTTACACCAGTCTACATATTCTCTTTTCTGTAACTGTCATCTGCATGCTAGATTTGAATGCCTCGTTCTCTGCTAGCAAACTCATATGTTCCCCACTCCAAGTCTACACCACCACTGGCAAACGGATGCCATACATAGGCAATACTGAGGCCATTATCAGATTCAAACGTAGAGGATAATATCAAATTCCAACGCGGATGTCAATACATACATTCTTCTACAGATTCCAATGCCAATGAATCGCCCCAATGGCTCTGTTTACACGGCCTGCAACCGCCCAAGCCATTCTATCTTCCTCTTTTCATGCCGCCTGTGGATACCAACTATCCATCGATGCACTATCACATGCCCACAGATTTTACAAGCTCTGATACAAAATGTTGGCGAATGCTTAAAGCTTCATTGATATTTGATAAGAAGAGATTATATATATATATATAGGAGAAATTATCAGAGATGGGAGATAACCGCATAACTATCACAGATGCATATGCGGGTAACTACCATAATGAATTAGTTAGCAATGTAATAGCGCCAACACAAAGAAGGAACATAATTCCTCTTAAAAGTGCAAGGTGCAAGATTAATAGTAGTCAGTTCTCTTGTTCCTTTTTAGCTAAAGTATTTTTTACATCTACATATGCTAAAAAAATTACCCACTACTGCATGGCGTAAATAAATTGGATAAAAAAGAAATAAGTGCATTTTGATCATATATATATATAAGTTAGATTCTTGAAAGTGTATAGATTATACGAACCTATAGTACACAAGTTCAAATAAGAAAAGATGTCTGTCTTTGATGAAATTTCATTTGTGCATAAGCCATTGAAAGTAAAGAATGTAAAGGCAACACAAATAGATTTCCATAGTGATGAATTTGACAACCATAAATTTGAATGACAATGAAAGCATGAAATCCCACACAAAAGGTGTTAGAATCAAGTGCACTCTTTATTGGAGTTAATAAGCCACATAATATTCAAGATACCCATGAGAGCCATGACATGAAATTTTGGAAGCATATAATGGATATCAAATATAAAGCTCAATCATGAAAAATTAGACATGGGATCTCACAATTCTTTCACAATAAAATAATTTTTTGATTGTCTCCATTTAACTTGGAGCATAAGTCTAATAGGTTAATTGAATGATAAAAATATTGATTAGTATCAAAGGTGTATACCAAAGTTATAGGATTACTTTATTATGATACTTTATCACATATAGTGAAAATAAATTTCACAAGACTTTTGTTAGCTATCATGTTAGCATTAAACTTTAATGTGCATCAATTATATTTCAAAATAACATATTCAAATGGATTCTTAAAAGATAATCTTTATATGCAACAATTAGAAGGCTGCATGTAAAAGGGGAAGGAGCAATCAATGTGCAAGTTAAAGAAGACTCCATATAGGTTGAAGCAATCCTCAAGAGCATGGTATGAAAGGTTTAATGATTTTATATAGAATGAATGGTCTATTCATTGCTATGTCAATTAAAATTTCTATAATAAGAATATTATTAAGTCAATTTTATTTTAACATTAAATTTGATGATAATATTGATATGAACAAGGATATAATATTAGTTTTTGAATTTGAGATGACTAGGTAGGATGAGATTCATTATATCTTAGACATTCAAACTATAGAGATGGACATAAGAAACAAATTCATCTTTATCTAAAAAATTACTTTGAGAATATCCTCAACAAATTTAAGATGAGTGACTTCAAGCTAGTGAATGATAAGAACATTTGTAACAAAATAATCACCAAAAATGTGTAACACAAAATTTAGGAAGATTACATGAATATAATCCCTTTTAAAAACATCATAGGAGGTATTATGTGTGCAATGATTTGTAGAAAACCTAACATAGCACATACAATAAGCATTATAATTCACATTTTAAGTAAATTTGGACTACATCATTAGGCTTAATAGTAAAGAGAATTTTAAGATATCTACCAAGAATAATTAAGCTTGGGATAACTTTCTATAGGATTTCTAAGAAATCCATGGATTTTATGGAATATTGTGATGCAAATTGTACAAGGGATGTTGAAATTCATAGATCATCAAATTATTATTTCATTTTGAATGATGGCACAGTTCTTGGATGAGTAGGAAATGAGCAATAATTTCACTTTCTAGTGTTGAAGCAAAGTATATATCAACTTGTAAAGTTGTGAAAGAACTAATTTGGATAAGAAAGTTTTTTACTAGGTAATAAACTTAATCAAACCTAGTCCATAGTTCTAAGATAGTTAAATTATAATTAAGAAAAACTCAAAGTTTCATGGAAAAGCAAAACACATTGAACTGAAGTTTTATTTTTAGGGTGAACAAACTAAGAAGAACATAATAAATACACAATACTTTACAACTCCGGTAATAGTAGCATATACATTAACAAAGACATTATCAAAAAACAAGTTCAAATTCTACAAGAGAATATTTAATGCTCAACAAATCAGCTAAGAGATATTTATCTAAGTGAGGTATGTAAAATAGGGAGTAATCAATAATCTCTTGCCGATTAAATATTCAACTAGTTTTTAAAATAATTACATAAAATACTTATAGCTAATGATAGAAAGTAGGTGCATATGAATGAATGTGTGTGTAAAAGTAATTATATAATTTATTAAAATTTATGTTTATAATAATTATTTTTTCAATGAATCTATTATATATATCAAAGAAAAATAAAAACACAAATAAATTTGAATAGAATCTTTTACTTATTTTAGTTTGTTTAATTTAAGTTTATGATATAAACTTTCAACTCTATTTCATATTTAAAAAAAAAGTCATTATTATTAATATTATTATCTTCTTCTAATTTATATTTTCAAACAAACAAATATTTATTTATTGAAATTATAAATTCATACAAATTTGGATGAGATTGGCAAGGATTTAGTTGTGAAAAGATTCATAATGTACCTTTGCTTCCCAATTGGAGATGATTTTATGTGGCATGGAACAAGATGTCTTTTCATACTTTTCCAACGTCTTCATCATATTGCTACTCGTAGTCATTCAAACAAAACAAGCATCAATTCCACCTTCAATTATGCTCTCTAAGATAATCTTATATTCTTTTCAAAATAAAAGAAAGAAAGTATTATTTCTTTGAATAAAATTTATTTTGAAACCTTGTGTATTCTTGGGAGAGTGATATCTTATGTGGTTCTTTCTTTGGACCAGAGATCTGAAACAATTTTGAAAGTAATCTTTACATATTGATCAATGGAATGTTGAATAAAAAGTGAAACAACATTCATTCTTTAAAACCTGAGAAAACTAATTGACACATCCAAAATTAGGAAAAAATCTTGCTTCATGTTCCTCCTAAAGAAAAAAATAAATTGATACAGCTAAATTTAAAAAAAACAATAGTTAATGCATACTTTTATCATAAAATATTTAGAAATAATTATAAATACCCTACACTCAGAAGATCCTATCAACAGTTTCTTCCCACTCTATTTCTTTTTTGTGTTTATTTGTTTGTTGAGACTTTTAATAGATAAACCAAAAACCTTTTCAAAAAGAATTATATTGTATTTAATATCCGTACTCCTAACGTATTAAATTCAAAGGGAAAAGACAATTTACAAGCCATCTTAAGTTGAGGCTAAAGATGGGCTAAAGCCTAATGGAGCATTCTATAAAATATTGAAGTCAGGAAGCCATTCAGAACACAGTTTACACTTGGAGTAAGGTTACCGTAAGAAACCATTTTCATTCATAAGCATATCGCGGGTCATTTATTTGGAAGTAGCACGTTTATAAATGATTGAAATCTACTGAAATTTTCAACTATTCATTTGTTTTTTTGGGATGTTTTACTATGAGTTCCTGTCGGCGATTATAGGGAAGCCTTCAATCAGTAAACAGTGATTAAATTTTGTTCCAACAGTTAATAACAATTTAGTTTTTCTCAAATTTCTTATGTGCTTCTTAATCTTGGATGTAAATATGTTTGGAAGTTAATAGCTCTGAGATTTGTTTGCCTCTTATAGGTTTCGATTTACGGTTGCAGACTGCTGGCAGGTGCGGTGTAACTACCAACACAAGAGAGCGTAAGACTATAGAGGAGGCTCCTGCAAATTGTCAGGTGTTTGAAATAGCTGGCAATCAGGGTTTTAGCTATGATTTCCATGTTTGCAGTGTTTGCATGTAGAAATTCATTTGTCACCGGTCAGGGCTTCTTCTATTATGGACTCAACTTTCGTTGATCTGAGCTATGGAAAGTTTAACTATATTCCCAACACAGGTTGCTTCGTCTCTGTTGTGTTTTATTATAGACCCAGGATGCGACACACTTTGATCTTGATCAATTAATCACAAATATTTACCTATTACAAAGCAAATCAGGTATAATTCCCATCCATTTTCCTAGTTTTCTTTTCAAACTCCTTGCTATTTTGTATAATCAGGTATAACAAGAAATGGAACCACTGGGAAAAGTTTTGCATACCTTAGCATTTGAGTCTATTCGCCTATGAAGAGCCTTATAGTAGCTAGGGTTAATGCTCAAAGCAGCATTATAATCCTCCACTACCTTTTCCCATTGCCCGAGCTTTGACCTACATGCCGCTCTTTTGCATAGAAAAATTGCATTGATGGGATCATCTTCAAGCCCTTTTCCGTATGTTGTGCATGCTTCAAAATACTTGCAAGCTTCGAACAAGGCATTTCCATTCTTGCGGCATTAGCCACAGATCTAGCATTTCTAAGCAATGCAGTCACGTCGCTTGGAAAAGTGATATTCCAAAGTAGACTAGCAAAGATTACACATGTGCAATATCCTATCACCACACTACATTGCAGATAGATGATTTAAACCAAGGGAATGTTGCCACGCATGTCCCCTGTCAATTGCTTCTTTGCCAGATAATTCTAGTTCATTTTCTTTGATTCCATTCCCTTGAAATGAGTCCAGAATGCTACCATATCCTATAAAACCACATGAAAGACAAACCCAGGTGCTTCTTGGACAATATTCTTCAGGTTGCCACATGTATTTTGACTTGGAAATACCTTTGTTTTGTTGAGTTCTTACCCTTTCCTTAACTTTTTCATTTTTAGAATAATTTTCGTTTAATTTTGCACATCCCTTGCAATTCAGAACTTGAGATTTTTCAATCTGTCTTAAAAAAAAATCTTACAATTCAGCCCTTTACCCAAATGTTTGCAAGGTGCCTGTAAAGAATCCATAGATTTTCCTTTCTTTTCAATAGTGATACTGGCTGCATCTATCATCAGTGTATCTTCACTTATAGGTGCATGGGGGGTCAAATCAGACTTCAAAGAAGCAGATGGCAATCTTCTGCCGTTCTACTTTGCATTGGCACCCTTATTTCCATACTTTCTGGGAGACACGTCTCCTAACCCTTGGGATGTGTCTCCGGTACTGGTACTCATCTCAGGTACTTTAGAAGTCCCACAAAATGCCTCCCAGTGTGAGGATACCTTACTTACTATCTCTTGTCTATCGCGTCTCCCACCACGGATTTTGGTGTATCCCAAGAAAAAGTTAAGAAAAAAAAATTCGTGAATAGATATAACACAAAAAATAAGGAAAAGTCGTGTTTTTTTAGGGCTTCTCTTCTTCGTCAGATAGGTGTAAAGGTTGTGGCAGCTCTACTAAGAGTGCAGGTCCAAATTTTAGTTGATTGTAAGAGTGCAGACTTGAGCCACGATTTTGAAGGTTGACAGTGCAGGTTTCCAGCTGCCATTAATATTTGAAGAAATTCTGAAATGCTAATGTTGGAGTATTCCAACTATTTGAACATTTATGCAAATTTAATAAATAATAATATTTGATGAAATAAATTAATAACCATACAATATATCATATTATTGTATTCTACTGAAATTGAATTATATTCAAATTGTTATAAATCACTTTTTAATATTTTAAATTTTTATACTTTACGACTGCTCTTGTTTTGAAAGTTCAATGTCGTCATATTTTCTATAAACTAGCTATAGCATCTTTTCCAATGGGTATGCAAAGAGGTGTGAAAGGTCAATTAGGAAAACACTGGTTTATTTTTTGCACACATTTGTGTAGTAAATAAGATCAATTGATAGATAATTTAGAAAATGATTTTAATATTATTATTTATTTTATTTTATTTTATTATTATAGAATAATGCATTAACTATTATATTAGTATATAAATATTTATTATTGATGTCATTAGTTTATGTGTTTGTTATTATATTATTATGTTTATGTCATTATATTTATTTATTTATTATTTTATTATTATATTATATTTATTATTTATATATTAGCTATTCTATGAACTATTATTATATTAAATATTACATTATTATATAAATATTTATTATTTATGTCATTATTTTATGTATTTATTATTATATTATTATATTTATGTCACTATTATATTATTATATTGTATTTATTATTTATATGAACTATTATATCAAAATTAAATTAACTCTAATAAATTTTAATTATTATTCATAATTTCATTAAAAAATATAAATAAAGTTTAAGACATTTCAAACTTGATAAAAGCTAAAAATAATTTGATTAATGTTAATGAAGATACAAAAATTGAATTTAAAATATTTTTTTTTAATATTGTAATTATTTAAAATTTAATAATAAAATTAATTTAAAATTTAATTTTAGTTTCAACTTTATGTATTTCTTCATTGATAAATTGTAAATATAAATATAAACCTTTAAAATAATAATGATTTATTTAAAAATCATCTAAAACCTTTTCAACAATTATACGTGACTAAAATATAATCCTTAACTATTTAGAAAAAAATATTTATTCCTCATAGTTTTGAAAGTCATGCATGGAAAGCAACCTAGAATTAATATAGCAACTATAGTTCTATAGATCTGATGATAAGAACCACACAGATCTAGAATTTGGCTGGAACCAGAGGATTCGCACCTCTACTCTGACTGGAAAATTGCCTATTAGATACATTTTATTATTTGTAGGTGGAGTTGCCTCCATTTCCATTTATTCCATACACCCTTTGGTAGCAGACGAAGCCCAAAATTTGGGAATGTATACGTATCACAAACACCATTCATAGTCAAAATTGGGGCAAAAACCAATAGCGGTAGGAAAACAATAAAGATCGGTAGGAAAATAGTAAAGAGCAATGAAAAAATAGAAAAAGTGACAAAAAATGATGCACAACTAAGATTGGTTTAACCCTCTTGCAGGGTCTCTTGGGCATTGTGAACCATTGACGGGCAAAGTGAGCTTCACAAGCTCAAATAGGGATAGGCCTTCGATGTAATTATTAATTTTTTAATTTTTTAATTTTTATTTATATAAAAAAATTTGCATCTCTAAGTACCCTCGTCTCCTATTTTCAAAAAATAGTTGTACCAATACCAATACCAGTCTCCTATACCAGTGCCAATACTAGTCTCCTAGTAACCATGCTTATTTCCCTTCTTACTTTTCTTTTCCATCAATTCCCTATTCTTTAAGCCAAAGATCTATATCAATTCTCATATCTTCATTCCCAAGGAACAAAAAAGTCTTCACTTTACAATCCAGGTCAAGAAGAAGACCAGTTCTCCCATCCAATACTTGCATTGATTATTGTCAAACCCTAAACAAACATCACAAATAAGGGAATAGGCCTAGAGGATCGACCAAGCAGTTCAAGAAAATATTGAAAGAAAGGAAACCATTATTTTGTTCAAATAAATTAATTAACATAATCTAATTTTTTTCCTAAAGGATAAAGCATTACTTGTAATTTTCCTATGGCCTACCAATCTCTTACTAGGTTCTTTTTCCTTTAAAATCTAGGTCCAAGAATACTTTTAGATTTTATTTGTGATTGTTGGATCTTTTAGTATTCAAGGTCAATTATAAGCTATTATAAATTTCCCTACTCTTGAATTCAATTGATCTACTCTAGTCATTCATATAGACTAATGTAATTTCAATATTTTTGAATGTTCTCAGTAGTTAAACCTAAACCTACATATTCAAAATCCTAACACTCATGATTCAAACTAGATTTGAGGATTTCCATTGTCTTTTTCTGATGCAAAATAATGCAAAAATAAGCCTTTATTAGTTGTTGCAATTTTATTAACTAGACTCTCTTCAAAAGTAATGAAATTAGAAAGATTCGATAAAGGAACTCATGGTTAGAATTGGTTTTGAGATAAGGAAAGTCCTGTTGGATTTTGATACAAATATTTTTCTTATCTAGGACTCAATGAGAATGTAATTATTGTGTACTAGTTAAGACAAGATTGTGATGAAAGGATGAAAACTAAGAAAGTATATGATTATGGAATGTTAATTGGAAAGAACCTAAAAGTTATTTGATGTTGTTCTACAACTGTGTTTAGAATGGCTATTAGTGTGACCATTTTTGTAAACAAGGGTTAATTAAATATATCTAGTTGATCAAACTACTGATTCATAAATGGAGGAAATTAAAGAAGCTTCCTTTTAAAACACATTCATTTTTCCATTCATAATTTTGGTTCTTTCAAAATCCTCTTTCAATAAATTTTTTTATCAAGAATAATTACCTTGTGATCCATTTTAGCAACTTCATTCATGACTCCTATGAACCAATCAAATGAGCCTTGTTCTCTAGTGACCCAATAGAAATATGCATTGGCTTTCTTCAGCCCGACTTCTTTTTCTTGGGACTTATTATAGGTTGTTTGTTGGAGTCTAGCTTGGATTTTTTAAAGCTATCAGTGGAGGAAGAGGACTAGCTTATACTGGGATTTGAGTCCTACATGCATAATTAGAATCAAAGTTTACTTGTTTGAGACTGATAATCATATATTGATATAGATCAATATTAGTGCTAGTTGAAAGGGTTTTAGAAAGATTGCAACTTGAATAGGGCTCTGACAATTTGGTTATCCTTTGATTATTTTATGTTCATGAGCATTTCCTTCACGATGCTAATGAAAGGAGTAGCTCCAATACCAATCCCAACAAATACTAAAACGTCATAGTTTTTGTATTGTAAAGTTGGAGCTCTGTATGGTCCATCCACAAAGAGGTTTGGAAGACTGTACAAGAATCATGTCAGACCCTTTTATCCTATGCTGAAACTCATTTTTTTCCTTTAAGATATATTTTTTGTTTTTGGAACTTATATATCAGTTAGTTTTGCTACCTTATGCCAACACTCTTCTTAGCTATCACTTTAGCCCCGCTTTTTCCAATTATTTGGAGCTCAAATATCTACATGAATGAGGAATAACATGGATTCATTAGTTATGAAAATGAATGGATATTTAGAAAATAAATTTATTAGTATTTTAGGAATCATGACATGCATGAAGAAACAAAAAAACATACTCTTACAAAAATTCATAGCTCTGATGTTGTTAAGCTTTTCTTTTTCCTCTTTGACGGCTTTTAATACACACATTTTTTATTGTCCTGCACTGAGATTGTGAAATTTTGGATGTCAAGAGATTTTGTTTATTTTTGAATCTTGAAATTATGTGCAAATATTTAAGACCAACATGTTGAAACTACAACACAAGTCACAAGATGAAGAGATGTAGGCTATCAGAGTAGCCATTTTTTATATATGTCACACTAGCATATAGCAACATAGCCCCAAAAAAGAAACCTATCCAAAAGGGATCCCCTACTACAAAACTAGTATCCTACTTCAAGGATACCCCGGAGGAAAATACTAAGGACCTTGAAGTGAGCAAGGAATCTTCTTTTCCCTAACCTTCCTCTAACAAAGATGAAAGACCTAGGTTCCCAGAAACCCTTAACCCAAATGATAATTATTTCAAACAAGATTAGGAATCACCTGGTGACATCTTGGCCATTGCAAGAGATGGCGCGATCGATTATTTCAAGATAATGAAATGGGATTTTCATGAGATTAAAGATCTTAACCTCAAAAATAGGGCCCTCAAGAGCTAGCTGGAGGACCTGGAATTGAAAGCGTCCTCTTTGAACAATGCAGAAGGAATGCGGAAAGAGAACAATATGAGGGCATAGGTCGAGGATAATGAGGGCAAGAACAAGATACTAGAAGTTGAAATTGATAAAATAAAAAATAACATGAAAATTGTGATTGAGAAAAACCATAAAATGGCGAGGCATAATGCTATTATCATCAATGCAATGATGGAGAAGCTGGAAAAGTCTTAATAGGGTTCACTGGTCATAGACCTCGAAGAGGATAAGGATAAATGTAGGGAAGAGGATGGGGGAATTTTGAAGAGGACCTGAGCCAACCTGAAGAGGAAAGTGCCTCCTATGCCCTAGATGGTTTAGACCTTAAAGAATGGAGTCTAGGAGATGCATAACTTGGAAGCTGAGACTGCGGATGTTTTAAACTCCTTAGGTTAGTTGTTGGTTTTTTTCGTGGCCCTTGTTGGCCTTGGTTTGGGGGCTACTGCTATGTAAGTATTCTTTTCTCTTTGTATCCTTTTTGTTTCTGGGTACTTTAATGCTTTATCTTTATTCTATTTGCAAACTTTGTGGTTTTGGGTCCTTGTAAAACCATTTTTTTCCTCTATCAAAAACATAGCCATTATAAGTTGAAGGTGTTGTTTCTAGTTTAGTGCTATGTTTAGTAACTATGTTCTATCTCGTTTAATGGAGATGAAATAACTTAAATATTTACATGTGAAAATGTCAAAGATCTTACTATAATAGTTCAACAATAATAAGGTTGAGCACGAAGAATTCTCAAAGAAAACTATGGGGACAGAAACTACATGGCAGCTTAGAATCTCCTTGGAGACCAAGCACAAAGATTTTAGTGATGAACCCCCAAGTAGATCCTAAATGCAAATGTGGGCTCTTAGTTCTATTCAATGCATCCATGCACAATTTTCTCTAAGAATTCTTACTTCTAAACATTGTGAACTGTAGAAGTTGTAAGTCTTCAATAATTTATAATAACAATTTTGAGATAATGGTTATTTAGTAAGGGATTCTAAGTCCCTTTTGTAATTAAGTGACTTCATTGGTCTCTCTATAGCACTTAGGATGGATTTTAACAAATTATTCTTAGGTTTTCCCATGTAATCAAAGGTAGCTGCAAAACAGGGTAATGTGGTACAACCCATCATCAGGAAAAAAAGGAGTTGAGGTCCAACATGCTATCTGAAAATTCCATAGTACCACCCTACTTTTTAGAAGGGAAAAGAGGGGATTTGAAATCACCCATCACCATCCAGTTATAGCATAAGAAATTATTTCTAAAATCCAGCAAGTCAAGCTAGGTGGACCTCCTCTGAACCACATTATTGGGTGCATAAACATTAGATAACACCCAATACAGAAGATCAAAACTATGAGAAAAACCAAAATTGAGAAAAAAATTCTCCTTAGAAACAAGGGAACCATTGAGAAAGGGTTTCCACATTGTAACTAAACCCCCAAAAGCCCCAATAGCATCCACCACCAAGAACTAGGCATTAGGCCAGATGAACTTACCAGATTTATCAAACTTGACAGCCATCATTTTGGTTTCTTGTAAGAGAAGAACACTAGGCTTGAATTATTTGATGAAATCCCTATCAATAAACTTCTTGTGAAGGCTATTCAGCCTTGAATTTTCCAAGAGAGGATCAAAATTTCTTACTACATCTAGAGCTAACCTGTTCCAGTGTTGCCTGATTTCCATTCGCAATATCCTTATCTGTGCTTTTATATCTAGTAACTTTACTAGGTTTCCTACTTGCCTTAGTAGTAGTCCCAACATCTGTAAATTTTTGAGGGTTGAACATGAGGCCGATCTTTGTTAGGGAAGGTGGAACAATACAAGGGATGGCTAGAGAAACACTAGTCAAAATATCATCCAACACAACCAGTAGGCCATCATCATGCAACAAGGGAGATAGGTTCAAGGTAGAAATTGTTGAATAGAATTATGAGGACTCTAGGGAAAAGCACCAATTAGTCCTAGGAGAGGATATTAGGGAAACTAGACGTTAAATAGAGGGGACCGGCTTAGCTAAAGTAGGAACCTTAGAAGGGGAAGGGGAAAACAAGCTAGAAAGAGAAACCTCACCAAAAGAGCAAATAGGAGACACTGGGGTGGATCTAGGCAGCAAGGAGGATGAATTTGTAGCCAAGAACTCGTAACACCAATGATAGGAGGAGGGGGGGTCACAACCTTAGATTTACCCGCAGGGGGCTTGATCAAACCTTTAGGGAAAACATTGCCTAGGTGACCAAAAGAAGAGAAATTTGACAAAAAGGAGTAGAGTTTTCATATTCAATGGTTTGGGACCACTTACGAAACTAGGATTCCAGAATAATCAAGGTTGGAAGGACCTTATTTGGCTCGATACTAGCACATAAGCATGAAAACACTAGCCTGGAATGCTCTTTTGGTGACATAATCTAACAAAATGAAGTTTCCAAAGGAGTTGGCCACTCCCACAATGATTTCTTCATCCCAACACTCCAACGGCAGGCCTAGAAGATGAACCTAGGTAGGGATAGTAGCCGCCAAGTGAGCTAATGGGTAAAAATTGGGTCACCATTTAAACAAGACTAGGTTCTGCTTACCAAAGAACCAGGAGCCCCTAATGAGAGTTGCCACACAATCCCCATGAAGATTGAAGTTAAACCAAAAAAGGCCTTTCAAAAGAGCTAAAATAGGGAAAGAACCTTTAACAACCCACCTAGAAAAAGCCCACTTGTGAACCGATTTGATATTGGGCCTTCTTCCCACAAACCTACCAATCAAGGTGGTTTTCCATTTTAGGAATTGTTCTATCTAGAGATGGGTACAAGATCTTTAAAGTTGTTCCCCCCTCTAAATGCACCGGTTGGACCCCATCCCTGACCACAATGTTATTTTTTTGAAGCTTTTAGAAAAAAAATTTCTAGTTTAGAGGAGGTACCATCATAGAGGGGACACAAAGAGACCTAGAAGACTCGTGAGAATATTTGGGAGCCCCACTCAGACCGAAAGGAACACTAGAATTCCCTCACACTAGAGGACAGGAACCTGGATATTCCTGCCTAGCACTATTTTCCTACACTCTACTCATTTCAAGAAAAATCATCTTGTTACGTGGTGATTTCTTTGACAATTCTTTCTTAGAGAAAACTCAAAACTCTCTAAGAACATTCCCTGAATACACAATTTTATTGTTGAAGAATGCCAAAGAATACACTCTTTTACATTTTCAACACCCTAAGAAAATACATTTCTTAGCTTTAAAATCCAACTTAGATCATTTTTCCTTGGGCACATGAATAAATGTGTCACAATAAAATAACCTAAATTTTGAAATAATAATATATTTACATGTCCATATTTAGATGGTTTTCTCATCCTCAAGAGTATAATTAAGAGAAATCCTTATAGAAATCCAAAAAAATTATTCTATTAACATAATTTAAATTCAAAGAATAGGGAATGGAAGCCTTTGGTTTCTCCTATTTATCCCACCCAAATGGAAATTTGAATGCATCTGGTGTCTCTCACTCAGTCGTGTCACCCTTGCATTCTCTACTTTTGTGTGAGATGTCTGTAGAGCTCTCCGTTGATGTTGCCCCCATTCTTATAGTGGGATTTATTGTGGGTGTGGTTGAGGTTTTTTCAAAACCTCTTGAGGGGTTAGGTGCAAGTTCTCCTGCTGCTATGAATGGATATGTCTTACCTTCATTTGTTGAAGTTGTGAGGACCAATAGGTCTTTAGAGGGCTCTATGTGTCCTTTGTAGTGTGTAGATGATGCTCCTATAATTTCCCTAGGTAAGGAAGATTTTGAAAATATTGATTTTTTATTCCAAGACTACTCTTATTGCAAGTTTTTCCATTTGTAGCATTCCCTCCCAGATTTGAACATCTAGATCACCAATAATTTGTCTCTATTGGTTAAAGGTTTGATGGATATTTTCCATTCTACAAAATGGTTTTTTTGTTGTGGGAATTTGTTCACCTAAGGATAGACAGGCTATTTTAGTCTATGGCTTGTGGGAATGTGATTCACATCCCCTCTCCATGAGGCCTTGGGTTCATTCTTTTAACCCTCTAAAGGATCCCTTAGATATTGTGCTTGTTTGGGTAAGATTTCCTTATCTTCCCTTATAGTTTTGGCATCCATCTACATAAGAGAGCATATGTAATGCTCTTGGAATGTTCTTGAAAATGGATTGGGACCAAAAGAAGAGAAATTTTGACAAAAAGGAATAGAGTTTTCATATTCAATGGTTTGGGACCACTTACGAAACTAGGATTCCAGAATAATCAAGGTTGGAAGGACCTTATTTGGCTCGATACTAGCACATAAGCATGAAAACACTAGCCTGGAATGCTCTTTTGGTGACATAATTTAACAAAATGAAGTTTCCAAAGGAGTTGGCCACTCCCACAATGATTTCTTCATCCCAACACTCCAACGGCAGGCCTAGAAGATGAACCTAGGTAGGGATAGTAGCCGCCAAGTGAGCTAATGGGTAAAAATTGGGTCACCATTTAAACAAGACCAGGTTCTGCTCACCAAAGAACCAGGAGCCCCCAATGAGAGTTGCCACACAATCCCCATGAAGATTGAAGTTAAAACAAAAAAGGCCTTTCAAAAGAGCTAAAATAGGGAAAGAACCTTTAACAACCCACCTAGAAAAAGCCCACTTGTGAACCGATTTGATATTGGGCCTTCTTCCCACAAACCTACCAATCAAGGTGGTTTTCCATTTTGGAATTGTTCTATCTAGAGATGGGTCCAAGATATTTAAAGTTGTGCCCCCCTCTAAATGCACCGGTTGGACCCCATCCCTGACCACAATGTTATTTTTTTAGAAGCTTTTAGAAAAAAAATTTCTAGTTTAGAGGAGGTACCATCATAGAGGGGACACAAAGAGACCTAGAAGACTCGTGAGAATATTTGGGAGCCCCACTCAGACGAAAGGAACACTAGAATTCCCTCACTAGAGGATGAACCGGATATTCCCCTAGCACTATTTTCCTACACTCTACTCATTTCAAGAAAAATCATCTTATACGTGGTGATTTCTTTGACAATTCTTTCTTAGAGAAAACTCAAAACTCTCTAAGAACATTCCCTGAATACACAATTTTATTGTTGAAGAATGCCAAAGAATACACTTTTACATTTTCAACACCCTAAGAAAATACATTTCTTAGCTTTAAAATCCAACTTAGATCATTTTTCCTTGGGCACATGAATAAATGTGTCACAATAAAATAACCTAAATTTGAAATAATAATATTTTACATGTCCATATTTAGATGGTTTTCTCATCCTCAAGAGTATAATTAAGAGAAATCCTTATAGAAATCCAAAAAAATTATTCTATTAACATAATTTAAATTCAAGAATAGGGAATGGAAGCCTTTCGTTTCTCCTATTTATCCCACCCAAATGGAAATTTGAGCATCAGGTGTCTCTCACTCAGCCATGTCACCCTTGCATTCTCTACTTTTGTGTGAGATGTTTGTACTCTCGTTGATGTTGCCCCATTCTTATAGTGGGATTTGTTGGGTGTGGTTGGGTTTTTTCAAAACCTCTTGAGGGGATTAGGTGCAAGTTCTCCTGCTGCTATGAATGGATATGTCTTACTTTCATTTGTTGAAGTTGTGAGGACCAATAGGTCTTTAGAGGGCTCTATGTGTCCTTTGTAGTGTGTAGATGATGCTCCTATAATTTCCCTAGGTAAGGAAGATTTTGAAAATATTGATTTTTTATTCCAAGACTACTCTTATTGCAAGTTTTTCCATTTGTAGCATTCCCTCCCAGATTTGAACATCTAGATCACCAATAATTTGTCTCTATTGGTTAAAGGTTTGATGGATATTTTCCATTCTACAAAATGGTTTTTTTGTTGTGGGAATTTGTTCACCTAAGGATGACAGGCTATTTTAGTCTATGGCTTGTGGGAATGTGATTCACATCCCCTCTCCATGAGGCCTTGGGTTCATTCTTTTAACCCTCTAAAGGATCCCTTAGATATTGTGCTTGTTTGGGTAAGATTTCCTTATCTTCCCTTATAGTTTTGGAATCCATCTACATAAGAGAGCATATGTAATGCTCTTGGAATGTTCTTGAAAATGGATTGGGACCAAAAGAAGAGAAATTTTGACAAAAAGGAGTAGAGTTTTCGTATTCAATGGTTTGGGACCACTTACGAAACTAGGATTCCAAATAATCAAGGTTGGAAGGACCTTATTTGGCTCGATACTAGCACATAAGCATGAAAACACTAGCCTGGAATGCTCTTTTGGTGACATAATCTAACAAAATGAAGTTTCCAAAGGAGTTGGCCACTCCCACAATGATTTCTTCATCCCAACACTCCAACGGCAGGCCTAGAAGATGAACCTAGGTAGGGATAGTAGCCGCCAAGTGAGCTAATGGGTAAAAATTGGGTCACCATTTAAACAAGACCAGGTTCTGCTTACCAAAGAACCAGGAGCCCCCAATGAGAGTTGCCACACAATCCCCATGAAGATTGAAGTTAAAACAAAAAAGGCCTTTCAAAAGAGCTAAACTAGGGAAAGAACCTTTAACAACCCACCTAGAAAAAGCCCACTTGTGAACCGATTTGATATTGGGCCTTCTTCCCACAAACCTACCAATCAAGGTGGTTTTCCATTTTAGGAATTGTTCTATCTAGAGATGGGTCCAAGATCTTTAAAGTTGTGCGCCCCTCTAAATGCACCGGTTGGACCCCATCCCTGACCACAATGTTATTTTTTTAGAAGCTTTTAGAAAAAAAATTTCTAGTTTAGAGGAGGTACCATCATAGAGGGGACACAAAGAGACCTAGAAGACTCGTGAGAATATTTGGGAGCCCCACTCAGACCGAAAGGAACACTAGAATTCCCTCACACTAGAGGACAGGAACCTGGATATTCCTGCCTAGCACTATTTTCCTACACTCTACTCATTTCAAGAAAAATCATCTTGTTACGTGGTGATTTCTTTGACAATTCTTTCTTAGAGAAAACTCAAAACTCTCTAAGAACATTCCCTGAATACACAATTTTATTGTTGAAGAATGCCAAAGAATACACTCTTTTACATTTTCAACACCCTAAGAAAATACATTTCTTAGCTTTAAAATCCAACTTAGATCATTTTTCCTTGGGCACATGAATAAATGTGTCACAATAAAATAACCTAAAATTTGAAATAATAATATATTTACATGTCCATATTTAGATGGTTTTCTCATCCTCAAGAGTATAATTAAGAGAAATCCTTATAGAAATCCAAAAAAATTATTCTATTAACATAATTTAAATTCAAAGAATAGGGAATGGAAGCCTTTGGTTTCTCCTATTTATCCCACCCAAATGGAAATTTGAACGCATCTGGTGTCTCTCACTCAGCCGTGTCACCCTTGCATTCTCTACTTTTGTGTGAGATGTTTGTAGAGCTCTCCGTTGATGTTGCCCCCATTCTTATAGTGGGATTTATTGTGGGTGTGGTTGAGGTTTTTTCAAAACCTCTTGAGGGGTTAGGTGCAAGTTCTCCTGCTGCTATGAATGGATATGTCTTACTTTCATTTGTTGAAGTTGTGAGGACCAATAGGTCTTTAGAGGGCTCTATGTGTCCTTTGTAGTGTGTAGATGATGCTCCTATAATTTCCCTAGGTAAGGAAGATTTTGAAAATATTGATTTTTTATTCCAAGACTACTCTTATTGCAAGTTTTTCCATTTGTAGCATTCCCTCCCAGATTTGAACATCTAGATCACCAATAATTTGTCTCTATTGGTTAAAGGTTTGATGGATATTTTCCATTCTACAAAATGGTTTTTTTGTTGTGGGAATTTGTTCACCTAAGGATAGACAGGCTATTTTAGTCTATGGCTTGTGGGAATGTGATTCACATCCCCTCTCCATGAGGCCTTGGGTTCATTCTTTTAACCCTCTAAAGGATCCCTTAGATATTGTGCTTGTTTGGGTAAGATTTCCTTATCTTCCCTTATAGTTTTGGCATCCATCTACATAAGAGAGCATATGTAATGCTCTTGGAATGTTCTTGAAAATGGATAATGCTTCCAAGAATTTTACTCACACCTCCTTTTCTTGAATTTTAGTTGAGTTAGATTTTTCGAAGGCTTTACCTGATGAGGTAGCGTTGCAATTTAATTGATGGTCTTGGTCTTAGCAGGTGGATTAGAAAGGTATTTTTTTTGTTGTAGACACTCTTTTGTTGTTGGTCACTCGGCTCATGACATTTTGTTAGGCTCCCCCCTATTTCCTCCTCTACATGGTGGAAGAACTCTCTCCGTGAACATTTAACAATGTACCCTACTATAGTCTTTTCTTCTTCTGATGAAGGCTCAAGGCCTCCTCCTTTTATGAGGAAAAATAACACTGTTGTGGCATGTGCTGGTCCTCTTATGGATTTTGTTATGTTGTCCTTGGACATGGCAACTCTTAATGTGGGTGTTGTACCTCCCCTGAGGCCCCTGTTGCCCCCTTTTTGGAAAAAAAAATTCTTAACTACGAATTCTATTGCTTCAGGCTTGGCTTTGGATGCTTCATCTAAAGTGTCTATTGTTCCTCTTGTTTGTTACTCCAAAGGGGAGTCTCCTCCATCTGATCAAAATATCTCAATTCCAAATTCAGATTCTTCTTGTACTATGATGCATAGTAAGAAGAAACATAATTCAATGAAGGTCATAGTTTCATTTAAGATGCCCTTAGAGGCTATGTTGTTGGGTTATACCTCTGTCACTTGAATAGTTTCTCTTTGGTTGTTGTTTTTTCTCTATCTTTTGTTGGTAGCTCCTTCCTTGCTAATATTCTATTTTTGTTGAGGTCCTCTTCCTACTATTTATGACTCATTTTTTTTGTTGAGTTGTTTTGCTTTGTTTTGCAATGTGGACCAAGGAACTTCCCTGCTTATCTAATAAAAAACCTACTTTAAATTCTCTATTCATTTGTTATATTCATATTTTCAACTACCACATTTTTATCTAGTGTATAAGGCATACTTTGTTTTTTGTTTTAGAATCCTAACATCTTTATAAAATTAATCTAATTCCTTATAGTAATACTCTTTTCCATTATGTAGCATCTATACTTATTTTTATATGTACGTTTTCCCCTAAGCATCTTAAATTCCCTAAATTTTTGAAAAAAAAATTTATGCTTAAGAAAATAAATCTATATTTTTTAGAGTAATCATATATAAAAGAGACATAGTACTAATATTTACTAATACAATGGGCATTCATAGGAAAAAACACATCACTGTGAATCAATTCAAAAAAATCAATTTCCTTAGTAATACTAGAAAAAAATGTAACTGTATCTTATTTACCAAACACCCTGTTGACTCTCGTAGATGTAACTCCATTTTTATGGAGAAAAATAATTCTCAAGGCAAAGAGAATATGCCATATTTAGGATAGGGCTAGAAATTTTCAACAAAAGGAGGACAAGTAAGGGTAAATACTTGAGAGTGGGAAATCTCTCCTTATTTAGGCTTTGTTAGGCTAAGGGAATGACTCTTGAAGTTATTGAAAAGAAAATTAAAGAGCTATTTAAATGGACTTAGTGGCATGATCCTCTAAATATTTATTAGTTTGAATGTGTTATGGAACTTCTTTCCCAAAGTGAAAAATAATGTTATTTACATATTTTGATTAGAAAAGAGATAAAAGTAAAAGTCATATAAAACCCTTAAGATTAAAAAGGGATAAAAAGTAAATTATCATTTCTATCTAATAAATTAAAAAAAGGTAATGACTAAGTGATAAACAGAATGGAATAGCCCAGGACGTAAAATAGGAAATGCATTATTCAATACTAATTGTGATGTGAAAGAATATGATGGTTTAGAGACCATCCCTTAAAATATTATATAAATTATTTATTTGAGACTTAAAATGGGGATGGAGAAAGCTCAAGGAAGAAGGTCCTTTAGTGGGTTATGGACATCAAAGAAGGGGCATACAAAGTGTTCCCAACTTAGGGTATAGGGTAAACATGTGGTTGTTCTAGCCAAGACTTTGTGTTAAGTGGTTTATGTATTTAACATGTTAAATATGTTGTGTTCTAAATATAACTATTCTTCTTGGAGTTTTCCATAGCTAAGAGGACTAAAACCATTGAATCTTTCTTAGTGAGAGTAGCCATTCCAAAGATTTTTCTTGTCTGTGTGTGTGTATCCTCTTGCTAAATAAATATTTTATATTTTAATAAATGATATTCAATTATCATTTTAAATAAGTAAACATTTATTGTATTGATCATGTTATCAAAGTTAGAGTAAATAAATCTTTTATAAAATTTAAAAATAAAATGATTGAAATACAACTTAAACCAATAAAATAAATTCTAAAAATTGAAACCATAACATTTAGTATCATAGCCTAAGTCTAGAATTTATTTTAATAAATTTAATCATTGTATGCATTAAATTTAAGTTTTAAATATTTATGAACATAATAAATAGATTAAAAATTTGGCAATTAAATTATTAGTTAGAAATAGCTATATTTGTTATTTAGTGAGTAGTGACTACTTAGATTTAGAGTTGTCCTTATTGTTTAGATATGGTTTACTTATTATATTAAAAAATAGTTTATTTTAATGGTTTAGAAGTTTGTTTTTAAGCATGAAACTACATAACTTATTCAAACTTTAGATATGTTGTTATTATATTGTTTAGTCGATATATTATAATATTTTTATGGTAGAAGTTTATTACTTTGTTATTTTCTTGTAAAATATAATATTTAATTTTCAATTAATATTAAAACACAACATATTAAACATGCTCAATACTTGAGTAGTATTTTTTATATTTTTTAATATTAACTTAAGATAAAATATATTGCATTGTTATTATTATGACAAAGCTCTATAAATCTAATTACAAATATTTTTTAATTAAATATTTGAATAATATTATTAATTCATTGTGTAATATAAGTTTTAACCTCTTTATATGTTGATATTTTTAAATGGCATCATGGGTTATATTATTTTTAACTTCAATTATAAGTTAGATGTAATATGATCTTTTAATATTAGTAGTAAAAGTGGACTACATTTCTTAAAGGGCCTAAAATCTAATACAAAAATACATTAAAAACTTAAAGGCATAATGGAATTAAAAAAATATTGGACCCATGATGGGTGAAGATTAAGAGGTTGAAATGATAGAAAAAATGTAATGATAGTAGATCATCAACAAACAAAAATAATAAAACACTTATTTGGTAGAAAACTCCTTTAACCCATTGTGAGCTTCCCATTCTTTCGTAAGGAAACCCAAATGGTCTTCCACAACACATTATATAGGTCAATGACCACTATCTCCCTTCACATCTATTCAAGTCGGGTCATTTTTCTCAAACCATCCATTGCAATAGCTTAATCTTTCCTCTTGAGGAAACTATCATGCAACATGGCAATGCAGCTACAAAATTATATTAATGATATTTGTTAACCGATATATCTAATTCTTGATAATCACTAACAAGGAGACATACGGAAAAATATTTTTTTTTTTAATTTTTAAGGGTAGCAAACTAAGATAAGCTCAAGCATCTCTATGTGGCTCATGAACTCATTGAGCTCATGAATAGAAGCACCAATACTTTGGCATGGATCTAAGGTAAACACACAATGACTTACATAATTAGATGAGGCTTCACTAAAACATTCTTGATCTTCATACTCATCTAGGAAACTAGGCCTAAAAGTATTAGAAGATGCATATAAAGGAATAAACCTAACCCAATTCTCATTGCATAAATCAATGTTTTCAAACTTTTAACATGGTAAAACTAAATAGTTCTCATACAAACTAAATCTTGAAAGGGGACACATCATATATAAAGAGGAAAAAGATAAATTTTATGTTGTTGCACCTTCATGAGATGTATCTTAAATCACCACAATAGACTTGATTGTTGCAACAAATAATTTGATATTCAAGACAATAGATTCACCACCTCTTCAAAGGGGAAACCTTGGTATATAGGAAACCATGAATGCAAAAAATAATGATCCAATTTCACTCCAATAGCAAGATAAAATCAATGATATTGATGGTTGGGTGGAATTAGTTCTATCCAATGAAGTTTCAATTTTATTGTTGTGTACTAATTATGAGCTCTTTCTTCAAAACTTCAACACTACTCCAAAATAGATCTTTACTTTGAGGATGGGATCATCCAACCTCCAAGCTATAGTAAGCTCCAATTGCTCTTTAACTCGAGGGTCCCTTTGGTATGGTAAGGAGCCTTTTCAAGCCCCTCTACATAGAGAAAAATAACCACATTCTTTAAGTACATCATATTTGCCAAATTTATTTGGAGCCTAAAAACAAGATCATTTTGTTTTTAGATGCTCTTTTAAATATAAAATTAGAAGTAGTTATTTGCCTCTTTAAAGACTCATTTATAACTTTATTTAGACCTTCATGGCTTATGAAGATTAGAGATATTTAGTTTTTTTTTTTTTTTTTAAAATAAATTGAGAGATGTTTGATCTTTGCTAATGTTTGATCTTTACTAATGCTTGATCAAAGACTTTGCTTTCACAATACCCTATGCTTGAAGGATTGTTTCTTTCATTCATTTGTTTTCCTTCACGATTGAATAAGAAGCAACACCATAACAAACTTATAAATATAAAAAGACCTATACTACATACAAAAATTATTTATTTCTATATTTGTTTTAGTTCTCTCATGAATTTATTGTAATTATGCTTACAACCTGTATTCCTCTTTTTTATTATAAATTTTCAGTCACAAATCTCAATTTCAACCTTTTCAAAAAAGTATCTCCAAATAAAAGCTTGTAAACTAAATTTTCTTTCTACAATGTAGATAACCAATGGCTATAATGTCCCCGCATTCCATCAATTATTTTAAAAAAGGTTTAAAATTTAAGAAAAATGCTTGCTAATATTTTAAGATATGCAAAAAAAACTTATATTTAAACAAATCCAACGCCCCTGTTGTTAAGCAGCCAAGGGTATATGAGCTACATATAAAATTCTACTCTTTGAACATGTTGTCATTTCACAAATTATTTGAATTGATTTTGGAGGGAAATGATTTTAAAATGTTTTTTAACACTACCTTAATAATAAATAATAATTAATTAATAAATTTAAATTGTTGATAAATAACATTTAAATTATATTTCTTATCTGGCCGACCCCTTCCGGTTGGCGCTAAATATTTGAATTTTAATCTATTGTAGCCGACATCGTGTTGGGCACTATATTTATGCTGGATATTTCACTCCGAAAGATCATCACGGTGATGACAAAGGAAAATCGGGATCTGTGGGATGAAAACCCTGCAGATCAGCGGACTGGTAAGACGCAACCCTTATCAGGATCCTTGTCAACGCATATTTCACTCGCCATTCAAATTCTGAGTTCTCAATACAGTTGGCAGGTTTCAGTCGAAGGAAGAGGCATTGGAGAAGGGGCGATTGAGGACAGACGACGTGGCCGAGCCCAGGCTCTGGCCACCATTAACGAACACCTCCTGTGCAGGATCGATCACACTTACTGGGCGCGATTGCTACAGACGCAATCATTGTTGAAGCCAAATCGGAGGTGCCTGGCCCAAGCGATCAATCACACAGGACAGTCGCATCATAGCAACTCATTTGGTCCGTGTCTGAAAGATTGAAACAGCGACAATCTGGCAATTCGAAGGGCTGAGTAAATCGCGCACCTGAGGGACACGATTGGCATAAGAGAGGCAACGACTTTACTCTGGGCACGGGTCTATCATTTATCGTCGTCTTGGTGTAAGCCCTTTCACGAATGCATCTCTGACAGCGATATCTCTGTGTATGCTCAGGTACTGTTGTAATAGTTATACTTAGATCTGGGTCTCTATTGCCTTGAATTTAACAGATATTATTGTGCATTCAGTCTATTCCACTGTGTGTGATATTATCTACTATTGTGGCGCAATCAATTTCCTGTTTGCTGTTTTCATAATTCGATTATACTCTGTTGATAAATATAACCCAAGCGGGTGTGATTTCCGGGGTGTGTGTTTTCACTGTGTTTTGCCTAGCTCAGTTTCTTGTGCGCTGTTGTCACAGAACAGATTTTAATTTTGCAAACAACTGAAATTGGACTCAGATTGTGCAGAGCATATTACATATGTATTTGCTTATCAAATAGCAGTTATGGTCACGCTTCACCGAACCATTGTCATGACAGTCACCAATTCCAACCTCAAATGCTCTTTGAAACTCATCTCAGCTATTTTCGTATGATTTTTTTATTATTGGTTCTATTGTAGCCGTTAGAAACAGCTGGGTACTTGCTTTTGTCCTGAAGGCAGTGTGTGTAAGGTATTCACATTACATTACACTTTGTTTTTTTGGAAAGAGCTCTAACATTCAGAAGTTGTAATTTCAACTTTACCCAAAATAACATTCAATAGTTGTGATTTAAGAGGTTTTGCCTCAATGCTTATCAGATATTTAGGTTATGAATCTCAACGAAATTTCTACTATGCCAAGTAATCATTGTTTTTATTCGACTGTGAGATAGAGACCCCAAAAAAGAAAATTTCCCATGGCTTATGCAACGTCGTTTACGAAATTTTGAGAAGTAAATACTGTAAGGTTGAGTAAGTCGGGTTTGGATTAGGTCCAAGACCGAAAAACCTATATTAAAAGAAACTGCTCCTGATGTTTCTATGCAGGGAAAAAAACGTATTATTAAATAATGGTTGAGAGAAGTGATACACAGAAATGGGTACATTATTTTATGAAGTGAAGAAACGTCAAGTGTTTACTTGTAGGACGGTGAAGTCGAGGAAGTCGGGAAAAGGGCAGAAACGAAGATGCAAGTTGACCTCGGAGAAAAGCCATGAAAGTACTGGTACCCCTCACTCGCTTTTCCCAACGAAAGCAAAAGACACGAAGTCATTGAAGTAAAAATCTTTACAGGAAAGCTAATATCGGCAAGATTGAGGGTCAACCCATCCCATTCCGTCCCGGAATTTATGATTTCCACCAAGAAAGAAAGAAAGAAATAGAAACAATGTAAACTAGCAATCGCATCTTCGTGTGCAATGGGTATACTGAAGAGGTAATACTAAATAACTCACTATGTTGTCCTTATTATCCTTACAGTAAACAGAATTTAATTTGTCATGTAAACTAGCAATCGCATCTTGATGTGCAATGGGTACACCGAAAAGGTAACACTAAACAACTCACCATGTTGTCCTTATTGTCTTAACAGTAAACAAAATTTAATTTGTCATGTAGACTAGCAATCGCATCTTGGCGTGCAATAGGTACACCGAAAAGGTAACACTAAACAACTCACCATGTTGACCTTATTATCCTTACAAACAAAATTGAATTTGTTTGTAACACTACATTTATCACCATTCCAAACATACAATTTTTGAGTTAAGGAAAACTAAGGTACATTATGGTAGATGGACCTAATGTTTAAATATAGGTTTAGATAGAACATTTAGTGCGTTATTCTGCATCCTACACATCATGACACTAAATCAGAATGCGCTAATGCTGTGTAAATGGAATGCTACTATGTTTCTGGTGGCTTCAAATTTCACTTAAAACATCTGTGCCCTTGAATAAGGATTAATTCAGTTGGAAAATTAGAAAAGAAATGTGATCGGTTAATCTCTTATCAAAATTGAGTTTGACTGTAAATAGGAGTTTGAAGATTGGTGACCAAGCAATTGGGAAATGTACATTAGCGGGGTAATTTACATGCATTATCAAGAGCGATAAAAAATGCCGATTTCATAGCATAAAATCAAATCAGAATTTGAAGGATACCGAGGCAATCTGTCAAATGTATCTTAACACAAAATTTTAAGATAGGGGTTACCCCTTTAAATCTTATGTAAATTTTCTGAAGAGTTCACATTTGGAAATATCAAACGTCTCTTTCTGAGTTGGAATTTCGAAGCTTGCAATGACAAAGCTGTCAAGCAATAAGACAGTTAGAAGGGTACATGTGAGAGGAGGAAATGTAAAATGGAGAGCTCTGAGGCTCGACACGGGTAACTACCAGTGGGGTAGGAAAACACGTATATTGGATGTGGTTTACAATGCATCCAAAAACGAGCTTGTGAAGACGCAAACTCTGGTTAAGAGTGCTATTGTTCAGGTTGATGCTGCTCCTTTTCGTATCTGGTATCAGCAGCACTATGGCCAGGAAATTGGCAGGAAGAAGAAGACTCTTGTTGCTGCTAAGAAAGAAGCCAAGCTATGTAGGCAATAATCTGTCATATGACTATTTTTTCTCAGTTTAAGGAATTTTTTTGTCTATATATCTGTTGTATTATCTAGGCAATATAATTAATATATATATATATAGTGTCTATTTATGTGTTCTATTTTTCCGTATATTAGCAGTTTAATTACTGAAAGCCCGTTTGTAGTTCAGAAAATTGGATCTTTGTTTTGTCCGTCAAAGGTATAGGGGTGGGCTCGAGGAGAAGATGATGCGAAAGCTCAACCGATACAGGACCTGCCCATTCTTGCAGCCGAATTCAGAGGAGTAGAGTCTATTTCCTCTTTCAGACAGTTGGAGAAAAGGTTCCTTTTGATGGCCGATCGTTTTGGAAACATTCAAACCCTTATCATTCAGGGTGAATGAACGGAGAAATTGTAACGTTCAACTTTAGGCCCTCTAGAAGCCTATGCTTCATTCCTCTCATCTTCTGGACAAAGCGTATGCAGCTATGGCTAAAAGGATAACCATGAAATATTAACACAAACAGAGCAGCCAAATCTACACAGTAAATGAAAACAGCTGGTGAAATCTGAAACTCTCTGAAGCCCAGGCTATGGAAAATATTAACCTAAAAATCATCAGAAACATACGAGATATGCACTCATCAAATGAAAATCACATACTGAAGCCAGATAATTTTATTCATAGAAGTATTAAGTATATATAATCTTAAAACCTTAAAACGGCTATTCATCGAACCCATACATACCAGGCAATATCTGAACAGAAAACAAAGCTATCTCAGGCCCTGGATTGATGCGATTGTAAACGGTGGATGTTTGTTTGATGTATGCTGTGGGTATCTGACCATTGAAATCAAAAGATCAGTGCATATCATTAGAAAACATAGAGCCATTTAGAGAAAGTCTCCGCTCATCAGAGTATTTGTCATTAAAAATAAGCGAAACAAAGACAGAATGAATTGTGAATACTTACGTTTCTGAGAGCAAGTATGCCATAAGGCGAGGCCCTTCCTCTAGTCCTACGTCTGTTCTTGAGATATTACAATTTGAAATGCAACATCCTTTGCAATAGGATCGACCACTATGATACCCACTCCTCCATCTTTTCGTACAACTACACTATCTAGAGTTCTATTATCCACTGGGCTAGAAATTGCGCACACCACTATCTTCCCCTTAACTTTTGCAGGATCAAGTGTGTTCTCCAGGCAAAAGCTGTTATTCAGCAAACGGCATGAGAAGCATTCACTTGAGCAGCATAGAATTATCGTCAAAACTAATTTTCTGAACGGCATATTTTACCTTGCATTAGCATTAGTAATACCAGGGGCAGGAGAGCTGCTTTTGGCTACAACGTCAGTCGATCCGTTTATCCTGGGAGGATTTACTGCTTCTCCCTGGAAGTACAGTGGTTAAACAAATACTTCATCTTGCAGATCTCAAATTTACACAAGATGTTCTCTGCATCTAAGTGAACTTTCCTACTCTGTTAAAAAACAGTACACAATGAAAACAATATGCAGACGCGTATATTCACAGCTTAAATTAATATTCGTCTTTCATTGATGAGTACCAAGGTAAGCAGCTGGTGAGGAGAGGGCTTTAAGTCAGCAAATTACTAATCGTCCAAGCGAATCACTCAAAACAAGCTACAGTGGATTAGGTTATACCTTGTAGACAACGTCATGATTCGCTGAAACAAAAGCCCCTAAATTCATTGAGCCCAAAAACCAGAGATATGTATCCTCAACAATCTTTTCTTTTCAGAACCCCGCTTCTAAGCTCCCTAGAACAGCAAGAGCGAGAAGAAATCTCCTCGAGCATTACAAGAGAAGCAAAATTCCATCACTCCGGATTCAAAACACAGTACCTACACCGTAGGATACAAATAATTGTAGACTGGTAAAGTGAATAATATCGTCTACCAAAGTTGATGATGATAAATGGAAAATGCCCGGCGGGCAGTGGCCGGCATGGACTGTTTAGGTGGCCGGAGCCACAGCTTTTTTAAATCGGACATTTGCCAGTGACTTTTCCATTTCTGTTTCTAGTTTTGTCTCTGCCTTTACGTTCCGTTCATATGTACCGTTGGAAAGATTTTATTTGCCGTTCATCTGTTTCTTTATCTGCTGTGCAGAAGAGTTACATATTTGGTTTTTAATCTCACATTGATTGGGATGAAAGCTATTCTAAAAATGTATAAAGCATTTAATGTGATACATTTGAGTCAACGATTAAAAGAAATTAAAAAAAACAAACTTTTATTATACTCAAAGAAATCTGATATGGTTTAATGTGATACATTTGAGTCAACGATTAAAAGAAATTAGAAACAACAAACTTTTATTATACTCAAAGAAATCTGATATGGTTTACGATTTTGATTTTTGAGAGAAGTATTTTTAGTTTTTAACATTAAGAATTTTAATAATAATTAACAATAAATTATTAATAATTCATATTATAAAAAATAACTTTCCAATTTTCAAACATAAATTTATTAATAATAAATTATTTATAATTGATATTTAGTAAGAATTAATTTTTTTAAAATATTTTTAAATAATCAATCAATAATTATTGAAAATAATAATTTTAATTTAAAAAATTAATAATAAGTTATTTATTAAAAATCAAATTTAAATAATATTCCTAATTAAAATTATTACATAATAATCAATAATAAATTATTGATTATTAATTATTTGAAGTTAAAATTGATGAATAAATTACAAATAATTCAGAATTCAACATTTTAGAATTTGACAACATGATTTATGGTTTTAATAAAAATTGTTGGTTTTTGACAAACTTGACATGTAATTGACAATTTGATAATGAAATTAACATATCATTTTCAACTTACATGTACATGAAAACCTCTAAAACGTTGTCAACATAACCATTTTGTACATATTCTATGAATCTTGTATTCCAAGAAACCACATTATGTTGAAGCATTTTATCTAGTAACTCCTATCCCATTAGCATTTTATCTAGCAACTCCTATCCCATTGAATGCATAATTACAATATTTGACCAAAAAAATGCTTTCTATTATTTTTTGATGGATCTCCATACCCAACTTTAAAGCTTCCATTTTAGTAAACATGAGGAGAGCATTGGAAAATTTCACTAGAGATAATAGATTTCAACAATCCATGTAGGTTATCAATTGAATATTTATGGCTTCGATTGTGTTTGTATTTTGATCCATCATTAAAATAAAAGAGAGCATAAGGAGTAAAATGAATAGTTGTAGACCAAGAGTTGAATAAAAAGGAAGAGAGAAGGGGGGGTTAGAGGGGAAGGATATCAATGTGGATGAATGCTAATGGGTATAAAATCTACCCATTATCCTAAGCTAATGGTTATAACAAAAGCAAAGACTCAATGATAACCAAAGCATACTTCATTAGGCCAAGCTATGATCTTATATCGATCTTGTTGGTTGTATTCCTTGCAATACAACCTTCACCAAAATCCTAGTAAACACAATCCTTATAGCTTTAAAAATAACACATGTTATGGTTGTTATTTCTAATCAATAACAAAGAATCGATGATATGGATGTTATTTTTAATGATCTTATGGTTCCATAGTTCATGTGTGGACCAAATTAATGCTTCAATCTACTAGTGAATTGCTTGGAAGAATGCCTCCAAGAAATGCAATTGCAATGAAATTAAACATTAAATAGAAAAAAATTCAATCACAAGCAACTAATTAATGTGGAGTCAAATCAATCGATAAGATGGGTATAAGATCACAAGCAACTAGTTAAATCAATCCTTGTTGTAATTGATATCCTAAGTATGACCTAAGCAAAGACTCAACGATATCCTTATATCCTTGTTGGTTGTCCTTATATCTTTTTTGGTTGTCCTAATATCCTTTTATCAAGATGCACTTCTCATTTATGAAGTATGATCTTCATTGCATGCTTCATAAGTGGGGAGTTTTAGTAGTATAAGAAATTTATAACAAATGGGTGACCCTTGGTAGCCCATCTATAAATTTTAAAAATAATACATGTCTTTCTAATAACAATCCTTCTAAAATTCTAAATATTGTGTTTGATGCATTGCTAAGGGGTTGATCCCACAAAGCTAGTTTACAATTTTTGGGAGGAACTGATTTTTGCTGAAATCACATATTTTTATAAAATATAATGATTTAAGCCTTAAAAGGTTACATTTAAATAATTCTAAATGAAAAGGGTTTGATCAAACTACGTTAAATCAAACCTCCTTGGATAGAACCCCGCTAGTTTTAAACCATACCTATAAAGAGTCTCCTTTACACCTATCAAAATGCTGATAAAAAAGCACTTTTGATTTACCTTTTGGTGGATCAAATGAATTCATTTAAAATTTATTTTTTTGCAAGTATGTAGTCCTTATTATAAGCTTCCCAAAAAGTATAATTTTAAATAAATTTAATTTTATTCTTATATTTATTTTTTATTTCTCGTGAATGTAGGTTTTTCACTAAAAATCAAGCTCTCTATTGTACACATGTGGAAAAATAGCATATTATTTAAAAAAAAAAAACTAGTGCACCAGATATTGAAGTTCTTGATCCAACAAAGAAAAAAAATTGAATTTTGATACACACAAAAAAAGTTACGCGTTATACGGTTGCACTATGTTTGAATTATAATTGGTTTGAATTCAAAACTTGATTAAAGAAAAAATATTCAATAAAAAACTATCTAACCAAGTGGAAGCTCTAGATATCAGAGTTACAAATCTAAATTCGAAAGAATTAGAATTTATGGATTTTTTTGAAAAGGCTTTAGAAACTTTCAAGAAAATGCAATTGGGAGGTGTAAAGCCAAATTCCACAACCTTCGCCATTATCCTCCCTACCTATGCAAAAACGGGAGCTTTGGAATAGGGTACTATGGAAATCCATCGAAAGAGGATTTTTTTCTTAGGTATTATAGTTATAAATGCTCTGGTAGACATGTATGTGACATGTGGAAGCATAGAAAAGGCACATGAACTATTTGACAGAATGCCTCTTCAAGAGAGGCTATCTCATGGAATGCAATGATTGTTGGATATGCACAAAATTGATTTTTTCAAAAAGCTTTAGAAACTTTCAAGCAAATGCAATTGGTAGGCGTAAAGCCAAATTGGACAACTTTTCCCAGCATTCTCCCTACCTGTGCCAAAATAGGAGAATTGGAATAGGGTATGGACATCATTCAAAGCATAAAAAAAGGAATTTTTTCAAATGTTGCAAATGCAACTGCTCTGATGGAAATGTATGCTATATGTGAAAGCATAGAAAAGGAATGTAAATTGTTTGAAAAAATACCTCAAAGAGATGTCATCTCATTGAATACAATGATTTCAAGATACAGACAACATGGATTTTGCAAGGATGCTCTCAAAATATTTGAATTAATGAAGCACTCTAGAACATATCTTGACATTCTAAGCTTTGCTTGTGTTTTATATGCATGCAACCATGGTTCTGTTGAAAGAATTGCTCAAGCCCTTGGTCCTCACATTGAATATCATCCCATTCACATTGTTGAAATGGTAAGCTATAAAAAATTGCTAGCCCAACAAGTAGTGGTTAGTAGAAGAAAATTCTTGTTCTTAAAATAGTTTCTTAATCTCTCAAGCCTCAATCCACACATTAGAGTAGTTTACAAGGGTGACCTTGTTGCCATCATCTCTAATTACCTTATTAGGATGCAATAGAACCAATGTAAGGATTATTACAAAGGTATTGTTCTGCATATGGTTGTAGTATAGGAATGAGGCTGCATACAAAATATAAGTACAACAACCTATGAAGAAATTCATATGGGGGCCCAGTATGTTGTATATTCCACTACTGAATATGCCAAAGACTGCAAAGGGTGTGTAGTGGGTTGCATTTCCATTGTTACCTACAATGTGGTCCACTTTCTCACCACCTCCCAAAACTAGGTCAAAAGATAGGAGGATGAGAAAGAAGGTGGGAAGTTGATGTTCTGAGGCACAAAAACATTAGCCTTTTGGAAAGGGTGTGAAGCAAAGATAAAGGTACTAGCATTGCGTTGATCAAAGTTGACCATGAATTTTTGGATCACCTTCATGGACTACAAGTTGAGGCATTCCCAACCACTGAATGAGAATGTTTTCCTTTCTTTCAAGCTTCTAGATTATGTTAAAAGAAGCTTAAATAATCATGGGGATCATACCATTGAATTGGCCATGATGGATGAAAGTTTAAAAAGAAAGGTTGATTCTTGGAAGAAAAGTGTCTGGATGCAAGAATAAATCTGGAAAGAAAAATATCATATATCCTGTGATGAATCTTGTAGCAAAGATGTAGAAACCTAGTGAGTGAGAGACAATTATCAATTTTAAAGGAAAGCCTAAGTGCATAGTTTTGTAGTAGTAGTAGTAGTGTTTTGCTTCCTTTTTCTATTATATGCATTTTTCAACATTCTTGGTGGTTGTATTTTAGTTTTCACAACTGTAACATAGCCGATTTTTTAAAATAGTTTTACATATCAAAAGGTATATCGTAATATCCTATAGTGGATAAAAAAGGTTCTTTTGTTAGAAATGGAGCTTAATTATCTTCCTAATTTAGAGGGTTTTTTTAGTCGTGTTTGGATCCTTGTAAGTGGATGCATGGTTTATTTGAAGCTATCACTTCTCTATTGAGAAATTTGTTAAAACAACAACATAATTTAAAAAATGGCCTACCAATTGACCTCATGAACTAAACAAATGTACATGAAAAAAAATTACCAAACTTTTTCCTAAAAAACCTTCCACACCTCTTCGATGTACCCATTGCACACAAACCTGCAATTGCTAGTAATATGCATTTGTACTTTAGAAAGGGAACAACCTTAATGTTGTGAGCTTGAAATATTGACTTTTCATAGCCAACATGAGAGGAAGAGGATTAGTACAATGGGTTGAAAATTCTTCTCATTTGGGTCATCACAATTTTTGGTATGCATTCATATCACTAGTAGTAATGTAAATTTTCTATGAAAATATGAGGGTAACTATATAATTTTGTCTTGTTTGAATTGAAATAGGCAAAGAGGTATGGCGTTGGAGTGAAGTTTGCTTCCTCTTTCTGTAGTTTTCTTCCATGTTTTTCTTCAGACTTTTAAGGTTGTGTATGGAGATAGTTTTGATGAGATCATTACAAATGATGATGTGGGGATGGAGAAAAGGGTGGTGGGTATGGAAATGGAACCGAAACAGTTGAAAGGAAACCTATCTCCTACCATTGGAAGTCTTTATGAGCTGAAAAAGCTCAAGTATGGAGTTGATCCAAGTGCTTTCTCTGGAAATACCAGGGTCTGTGGCCAGCTGCTGAAAGCTTGTCCAAAAATAGAAACCTCTTATTTGTCTTTTTTAATGTCATCATCATCTTCAGAGATCTTAGCACAAAATCTACTAGGAAAGAAACAATCACAAAGCTTTATTTTAGGTATTTTAAAGAGGTTGTTGACAAAATCTTAAGGCTCAACTACTCCACAAACTCGGTTTGTGTTAACAAAAATTTCCAAGGCCTTAGTTCCAACTCCATCTCTAGCTGTAAGGCATAATGGCACAAGCAATACTAATCAGACAATGGCCCCATCACTAGTACAACATGTAAAGCATAAGAAGAAGAAGAAGCAATTAGTTAAAAAGTGGTCTTGTGTATGGCCTTAGGCCTAGTAACAGGAGTGATCTCTGATGTTATTTGTTCACTTTTGTATCTAATTCTCTTGAAATATAAACGTGGAAGACCCAAGGTGCAAGATGTTGTGATTTACAGTGCTAAAATTAAAAAGGCTGAGGATTTTTCCTTCTTAGAGATAAAGGAAGGTCTCAAATCAATAAAGTTCATAGGAAATGGGTGTTCAAAAGAAGTTTACAAGACACACCTTCAAGATAGTAGGGAAATTAACATTAAGAAAATTGCTCAACCATCTCCCAATCCCATAGATATATCAGATGAAGACACTAAGCTTTTGGACAGAAGAAGAGGAAAAATTCATGCAAAATTGAAGACTTTAGGCCACTCAAACACATAAACCTTATTACTCTTTTAGCCTATATCGCAAGGCCTGATTGCAATCTATTAGTCTATGAATATATGAAAAATGGCAATCTCCATCAAGCCTTATCAAAGGTTGTAGAAATCACAATTGAATTAACATAGCCTATTCGTCATAAGATTGCAATGGGAATTGTTGAAGGCCTCCAGTACTTGCACTTCCATAGCACACCAAAGATCATTCACCATGATCTCAAGCCAGGAAATATCATGTTGGATGAGAACTTTATTGCTCATGTTGCATAATTTGGTCTCGCGAAGCCAATCCTTGAAGTAGCCACACACACTACAAGCTCAAATGTAGCAGTAACAATTGGGTACATTGCTCCTGAATATTATCAGACTTTGAAGTTAACAGACAAGTGTGATGTATATACTTTTGGGGTTGTCCTTGCTATTTTGGTTACAGGAAAAAAACCATTTGATGATTTCTTCCAAATGATCCCATAGGATATCAATCCAATGTGGTTAATAAATGTGGTAGCATCTGAAACACCATTTGGTGCCATAGATCTACAAATTAGAGGACAGGGGTATGATGATGCGATCTTCCTCATCATAAAAGTTGATTGGTTCTACACTGATGATGATCCCAACAAGTGGCCTAATAGCAGAGAGTTCCTCACCATGCTTTCACAAATCAATGCATAAGCATCTCCATCACAGTTGAAGGCTTTGCTATGGTCTTTTGGTCCCACTCCAACTCACCATATCAATATGATTGTCATGATAACGCTCCTATGGCTCATATTTTTAGCTTATGTTATTGTTGTTGCACCTGAATATCTGATGTCTTATAGCCTTTTTAGTGCCTGCCATGGTAGGGATACTCTAGTTTAATTATCCATACCTATGGATGCTTTGTCAAGTCCAGTATCTTTTCTCATGCTATAAAGGAAGGCATAATTAAGTGTATTTCCATTGCTTTTGTATTGTTCTCTAAATGCACTGCTCTTATGCATGCATCTTTCTCTATATATACAGCTCTCATATACATGTCTTTCTCTTTGTATACAACCCTCACGTGTATTGTTGCATTTGTTTGTTTGAAGATAAAATTTTGCGTAACAAGACATGCACTACAAAATGAGTTCAAGTTCTTCAGGGAAATCCTATTGATTAGGGCAGTAGAACCTAGAAAAAAATAGAACTTCTTTAACTTACACATTTTATATCATAGTAAACATATAACTATTGGGAAAACAAGGACAAACAACTGATTCATCCCCCCTTTTAGTTGTTTATCCTTGTTCTTCCAACAATTGGTATCAGAGCAAGTTTCTCTAAGAGAAGCTTAAAAGCTTGAGGAGATCTAAAATGGAAATATACAAGGACAACCCCAGATTTGATGGAACCAATTATTCATTATGGAAGAAAAGAATGGAATATCATTTGAAGTGCATTGGTGAACCCTACTGGTTGATCACAAAGAATTAGTATGTTATCCCAGCGAGTGGTCCTTCCACTGTTGATGAGAAGAAAGATGTTGAGAATAATGTATGGGCTATGGAAGCTATACTAAGTGCTCTAATATACTAGAAGATGACAAATATGTTGGGATTGAAGACAGCTCATTAAATGTGGACAAAGCTGGAGACTTTCTATGAAGGAGATGTACATGTGAAGATGGCCAAGCTGAAAATTTTAAAGGGCAAGTGTAAAAATCTGAGGATGAGTGAAGATGAGAATATCTCTTCTTTTATGTAAAGAGTGAATGAACTAGTGATGGGCATCATATGTTCCAATGGTGTCCTTGATAAAGATGAATTTTTGGCCAAGGTGCTCAGATCATTACCTCCCTCCTACAAATCAAAGGCTCATGCAATTGAAGAAACCAGATCTATAATGAATCTAACAAGAGACACACTGGTTGGTAAGTTAGCTACTTTTGAGTTGAGCATATTTGGTGAATCTATTCCTAAGACCGAGATTGTATTTAAGGCTATTGTATCTGGGAGAACCATGGCAAGATATGAACTGAGTGAGTGTTCCAGAAGGATGTACAAATATGAGGAAGATATGAAACAACTTCAAAATCAAGAAAGAGAGGTAGAAGAGCTAGAAGTAATGATTGCAAGAAGAGAAGGCAGAGGTAAAGGTAAGCATTAAGGAAAATTTCCTCTTATATGTTTTTCATGCAATAAAATAGGTCATTTTGCATCAAGGTGTCTTGATAGAGTTCCAAGACCTAAACCTAACAAACAAGAGTTTCAAAAGAAGTGTTACTTTGCTGAGGAATATGAATCAAATGATGAGCTTGAAGGTAATGGAGATGGATGGGTGTTCATTGCCATTAAGGAGAGTGATCCAGAAGCCACTAAGTCTACTACAGTTGAAAAAGCTTTTGCAGCCCATATAGAAGAGAAGCATGAGTGGGTCATTGGTAGTGGATGTTCACATCACATGATTGGTGATAAGGACAAATTTGTAAGTCTAGAAAAGTATGATGATGGGATTGTAAGATTTGGTGATAACAATGATTGTGAGATCTGCGGCAGAGGGTTTATCTATCTTAGTGGTAATCACAACACTGATGATGTTCTTTATGTTGAAGGTTTAAAACACAATCTATTGAGTGTCAGACAGATGGTGCATAAGGGTTATGATATTCAATTCAGAGATGGAAGATGCAAGATATATGGAAGTTCTGGAAACCCTATTGCCTTAGGTAAATAGATAAAAGGTAATATTTTTCATTTGACTACTACTAAAAAAAGTTGTTTGGTTGCACAAGTAGATGATAGCTGGATGTGGCATAGAATACTATGTCATGTAATCTTTGATAATATTGTCAAGGTAAGTTCCTCCCAAGTGGTTAGATATTTGCCAAAGATAGTAAAGCCTACTAACATAATCTACAAGGAATGTCAAATAGGTAAGCAGACAAGAACCTCCTTCTGAAGCAAACAGTATCATACAAGTGGATTGTTGGAGCTGGTACATATAGACCTATGTGGTCCTACTAGAGTGAAAAGTCTTCATGGTGAAATGTACTTTATGTTGATCATTAATGATTATTCTAGAATGATATGGGTTACTTTTTTAAGAGAAAAATGTGAAGCATTTCAAAAGTTTCAAAGTTTCAAAGAAATGGTAGAAAATGAGAAAGGTTTGAAAATAAAATGCCTAAGGTTTGGCGAAGGTGGAGAGTTTACCTCTAGGGAGTTTAATTCATTTTGTGAAGAGAATAGAATTAGAAGACAACTATCTACTCCCTGAACCCCTCAACAAAATGGGGTTGTAGAGAGAAAGAACATAACTATTCTAGACATTTCCAGAACAATGATGTTATAAGGTAATGTGCCTGACACCTACTAGAGTGAAGCTATAAGCACTACTATATACACTTTGAACTGGGTAAATGTAAATTGTGACTTTGATAAGACTCAATATAAATTATGGTTTGGACATAAGCCTACTGTCAAGTACTCTAAAGTTTTTGGAAGTAAGTGCTACATCAGAAGAGATGATGATATAGGAAATTTTGAAGCAAGAAGTGATGAAGGAATATTCCTAGGATACTCTACCAAGAGTAAGGCATACCAGTTTTCAACAAAAGACTAAAGAAAATGGTTGAGAGTATAAATGTAAGAGTTCATGAGGACTTTGGTAAATCATCCAGATGCAATGGCTATGATTTAGATGAAGACAATACAAATAAAGGAAAAAGTGTCCAGACACAAAATCAACTTCAGATCATGCCATATGTTCCAGTGAGACAAGTCTGAGTGCAAAAGAAATAATAGAAGAACTAGATGTGCCACAAAATCCAAATGTTCCAAGGTATGTAAGATTAAATCATTCTGAGAATCAAATCATAGGAGATAAGAATAAGGGTGTGCAAACTAGAAGAAAGATTGCAGAAGAATATTAATTGATCTCCCAGATTGAACCTAAAAATGTCCATGAAGCTTGCAATGATGAGTACTAGATGGAAGCCATGAAAGAGGAGCTAATGCAGATAGAAAAGAACAATACATGGGTACTTTTTCCTTGACCTAAAGATAAGCATGTGATTGGTACTAAATGGGTCTTCAAGAATAAGCTAGATTAACAAGGAAAAGTTGTAAGAAACAAAGCAAGGCTAGTTTGCAAAGGGTACTCACAAATGAAAGGAATTGATTTTGAAGAAACCTTTGCTCCTATTGCTAGAATAGAAGTGGTAAGATTGTTTCTTTCCTATGTTGCATACAAGAATTATAAGGTCTACCAAATGGATGTCAAGTCAACCTTTCTAAATGGTGAATTAGAAGAAGTCTACATTGAATAGCCTGATGGATTCCAACTGACTGACAAGGAAGATATGGTCTACCAGTTAAAGAAGGATTTGTATGGATTAAAACATGCCCCCAGAGCCTGGTATGCTAGATTGGTAAAATACTTGCTAAAGCTTGGATTCATCTAAGGTACTGATAATGCAAACTTGTACTTTAAATTAGATCATGACAAAGAGTTGATTATTGAATTTTTTGCTAATGACATCATTTTTGGAGGAAATGATCATCTGTACATGGATTTTGCTGATCAAATGAAGAATGAATTTGAAATGAGTATGATTGGTGAAATGAAATTCTTTTTGGGATTACAAGTTACTTAATTAGATAGGGGGATCTTCATATCACAGTCCAAGTATGTGAGAGAATTGTTAAAGAAGTTTGGTATGGAGGATTCAAAACCTATTGGTACTCCCATGGTAACTGTATGTAAGCTGACACAGAATGATGATTCTCCCAAATCCAATCAAACAAGGTATAGGTCAATGATTGGAGGATTGCTCTATCTAACTCAAACTAGGCTAGACATTATGAATGTTTTATGTATGGTTGCTAGATTTTAGTCTTATCCAAAAGAATCTCATGTGACCACAATTAAAAGAATCTTCAGATATTTGAAAGGAACAATTGACTTTGGGTTATGGTATCCAAAAGATCATAATCTTATCCTAAATGCATATATAGATGTTGAATGGGCCGAAGATGTTGATGACAGAAAGAGTACCAATGGTGGTGCATTCTTCCTACGGAAGACGCTAGTGTCTGGGTTGAGAAAAACGTAGAACTTTATCTCTTTGTCTACTGTTGAAGCCGAATACATTATTGCTACAAATAATTGTACACAAGTGATATGGATGAAGCATATGCTTAGAGACATTGGTGCTGAATATGATGAGCCTGTGACAATATACTGTGACAACTCTAGTGCTATCAACATATCAAAGAATATGGTACTACAGTCGTAGACTAAGCACATATCAATCAAATTCCATTTCTTGAGGGAGAAGTTGAATGAGAAATAAGTCTGACTAGAGTATGTTCCCACAAAAGAATAGATTGTATATATTTTCACTAAGCCATTATTGAAGGATACTTTTGAGTATCTTAGAGGATTGCTAGGGGTAATCACCCCTCTTGATAAAAACTAAAAGATGCATTTTCATGCATCAATCCGTGTATATCACTACCATATCCTAATCCAAATTGATGTTTTTTGTGGCTGCTACTCAGGGGGAGTAGTTAGATGTGCATATATGTGGTTTCAAAGATGTGCAGTTGGTAGTATTATGTGAATCTCTTTTGGGAAATGAATTGTTGCCAAGAAAGAGGTGAGACATCTCTCAAAGAGTGTTCAATCAATAATTTGATAAAGCCATGGTGAGAAATAGAATTATCTTTCCCCTGTTGGGTTCCATGGGCACTTTGTTCCAAAAATTTTAACAAGAAATTTGGTACATTTACAACTAACCCATGTCTCATATGACTTAATAATTTGAAATGGTGAGAATGCAGGTAAGAGAAATGACCTTCACAAGTTAAATACCTGATTATGTAAGTAGCGTATTCTGAATAAGGAGGCAACAATACTCGCTTGCATCCCTGCTTGGAGACTTCTAAAGGTCCATCAGTGGGTATTAAAAATTCAGCCCTTGTAGAAGCAGCATCCGAAGAAAAAATTTCTCCAATGGCTGGAAGCCTGGTTACTTCAGCAATTCTTTCTTCAGTTACAACAACCGTCAGACTCCATATATAGTAGCCTCCCCTTTAGAAAGGGTTCTAAAAAATTTTCCAGTAGCCTCCTCATCGAAAGCATTTAAACTCAAGAAATAATTTAACCATCCATAGAGGTTGAATGCCTGGACTGTTTAAGGATTTTTCAATAGCAACTCATGAGCTACAAGCTCATGATGCACCAGTTGACCACCCATGTTCATAGTTTTCCCTTAGTTGAACTCAACTCCCTACTAAAAATTCAAAAAAAATTCCTCTCTGCTTCCCTTCCTATTCTAGTTTTTCTCTTCTATCATGCCATCACATTTCTCTCTTTTGCAAAAATAAACTTTTGAACAAGCAGTTTTGATTGTGATTACAAGAAAAATATGCAATGAAAAAGACATGCAATCATATTTGGAAAGTACCAAAAAAAGTAATAAAGAAAGGTTATCTAAGTAGTTGTGGCAGTGGCAAAAAGACAGGTTTTAAAAGATGGATTACCCCGCCCCCTACTTACAGTATGACATGTGTCCTCGCATGTACTAAAGAATAAGCGAAGATCGGGTAATAATGACTGGTACGAACATAACAGTAAATGAATAGAATAAAATAAATCAAATATGTGATAACAAAAGATATGGCATACCTTCGATAAATGCATGTATGTGTGAAGAAAGATGACGACTTCTTCATGAAGTGACAGTTGGAAATGATATCATAATTAAGGGCGATACAGATGAATGAGGTGGATGGGTGACGTGGGTGGATGCGATGAATGGATGGATGGGATGGATGGATGGAAGATAAAGAAGTGAGATGTGGCAACAAGTGGAAATGAAGAAAAAGGGGTTTCCTTAAAAAGAAAACCTTTATTATGAGCATGCTTTTCAAAATTATGGCAAAGCTGTAGGAGAAAGGCTAAAGCCTTCTGCTGCAGGAAGAGTAGTGGCGGGATCTCGAATGAACTGCTGCATGAATTCTTCTTTTGAGACCGGTTTATGGTATATGCAAAGGCGGTGTCCATTAACTAACAACTTGAATCAAACATGATCACTTGTCACAAGTTGAACTGTACCATTACCAAATACATTCTCAATTTCATATAGCCCCAACCATCTGGTCTATAATTTCCCTAGACTATCCTTATACCGTGAGTCATAAAGCAGAGCCCAGTCTCCTACTTTGAATTTCTTTTCCTTAATATATTTATCATGCCACCTTATTCGCTGATTCTGTATCATCTCAGTGTGTTGTAGTGCACGCTTTCGGAGTTCATCCATAGCATTGAGCTGCATGATTCTGTCATTTTGTGCATCTGTTAAATCCATGTCCAGCTCCAATGCTGTCTAAAGAGTCTTATGTTCAAATTCTATGGGCATCACAATTGTTTTACCATACACTATTTCAAAAGGTGTAAATCCTGTAGCAGTCTTCCAGGTAGTACGGTAGGCCCATATAGCTTCAGGTAACCTTGTGGCCCAGTCCTTCCTACGCAAATCTACAGTTTTAGTAAAAATGGCCTATATGTCTCTATTGGTAACCTCGACCTGGCCATTGCCCTGGGGGTGATAAGGAGTTTATTTTTTTTGTCGTACATTGTATTCATTGACTAAAGCTGTGATAAGTGTAGAAGTAAATTGTGCTCCCTGATCTGTCACTATCTCCCTAGGAACACCAAACCTAGTAAATATTTCCTCATAGAGGAATTAAACCACTTTATTATCCCTAGCATGTTTCATAGGTTTAGCTTCTACCCATTTTGTGACATAATCTATGCACACAAGAATGTAGGACTTACCATTGGAAGGTGGATCAATTGGTCCCACAAAATCCAGTCCCCATTTGTTGAATGGTGTGACTACAATTTGTAGAAATAGTGGCATTTCATCAGAGCAAGTTGGACTTCCCATCCCTTGGAATCTGTCACATCTCCTTGTATACTTAGTTGCGTCTCTATGCAAAGTTGGCCAATAGTAACTAGTATTTAAGATTTTCATTGCTATCCTTTTGGCAGCAAAATGTACACCACATGGCTCATCATGGCTGGCATGTAGTATATTATGAGTGTCCTCCTCTGGTACACATCTCCTCATAACATGATCTGGCCTTGTATAAAATATGCAGTTTGCAATCCAAGAAAAGTTAAAACTTTTCTCTACCAATAATCTATTTTCCTTAGGGGAGAATTGAGGAGGAGTTCATCCTGTTGCCAGATAATTTGCTATATCAGCATACCATGGATGAATAACTTTGATGTTAAACAGGTGCTCATTAGAAAAGGAGTCTTCAATAAGTGCAGAGTCATCTTGCCTTTGAATTCTAGAAAGGAAATCAGCAACTACGTTGGCTTTGCCTGGCTTGTCTACAATTGTAATATCAAACTCCTGCATCAGTAATAACCATCTTGCCAGTCTCCCAGATATTGAGCTTTTGTTCATGAGATATCGGATTGCTGCATGATTAGTGTGGACAAATATCTGATAACCAGTGATATAATGCCTGAATTTATTTAGGGTGTAGATGATTGCCAACATTTCTTTTTCTGTAATAGTGTAGTTAAATTCAACCCCTTGCAGATTTTTGCTTATGTAGTACAGTGCATGTTCAGTTAATCCATCCTTCTGCCCTAACACTGCCCCAATTGCATAATCTGATGCATCAGTATGAATATAAAATGGGAGTGACCAATCAGGTCCTTTCAGAACAAGTGTCTGTGTGAGGGCAACTTTCAAGTCAAGAAATATTTTTTCACATTTCTCTGTCTAGGAAAACTCTGCATCTTTCTTCAGCAAATTGTATAAGGGGCCTGCTATTTGGCTAAAGTCCTTGATGAATCTTCTGTAATATCCGGCATAGCCTAGAAAGCTCTGTACCTCCTTCTGCTTAGTAGGAGAAGGTAACTTAGAGATGATCTCAATTTTAGAAGGATCAACCTGAATTCCTGCAGCAGAAATATAGTGACCGAGCACTATTCCCTCCTGCATCATCATGAAGCACTTTTGACTATTCAGCAATAGGTTGTGATCCTCACATCTTTGTAGTACTTTTTCCAAGTTGGCTTGAGCTTCCTCAAATGTTGTACCATAAACAGTAAAGTCATCCATGTATATTTCCATGCAATCGTATGAGATGTCCGAGAAGATGCTTATGACTGCCCTCTAGAAGGTTGTAGGAGCATTATAGAGACCAAAAGGCAAAACTGAATAGGTAAACATTCCCCAAGGGCATGTAAAAGTAGTCTTTTCTTGGTCCTCAGGAGCAATCTTGATCTAATTGTATCCACTGAAGCCATCCAAGAATGAGAAGTATTTATTTCCAGCTAAATTATCCAGAACTTGATCAGTAAATGGAAAAGGAAAGTAATCTTTCTTTGTTGCCAAGTTAAGTTCTCTATAATCTACACATACTCTCAATTTTCCTCCTTTCTTAGGAACAATGACCAATGGGGAAACCCATTGGCTATCAAAGATTGGGTAGATAAAGCCAGCTGTCAACATTTTCTGCAATTCTTCTTTAACAATCTCTCTCAAAGTTGGATTGATTCTTCTTTGAGGTTGTCTAACAGGTTTGAAATCATTGTTAATATATATGTGATGTGTACAGAGTTTTGGGTCTAGACCCTTCATATCTCCATAGTCCCATGCAAAAGCTGACTTATGACTGGTAAGCATTTTGATCATAGATTCTTGTTGCTCACTGGTGAGGTTTTTATTAATGCACAAAGTTTTTCCTGTAGCTACCTCAACTTTGGAGGTTAAGTCTATCATGGATACTTCAGACAGAAATGGCATGTCTACCTCATGGGGTAGTAAGGTGTGTAAACAATCAGTTGCTACAGGATAATGAGCTGATGTGGATGGAGGAAGAATAGTCTGCAAGGAACATGGATTTTTCTCACAATGAAAGTATTTAGTACCATAGTTATTCAGTAGGATATTGGATAGTATAACTTTTTCTTCTTGTTGTGCAATGAAAGGCTCTTTGGTAATCATCATTAAATTGGCCACATAATTCACTTCTTCATCTTCTCCCAAATCTGGCCAAGCAACATCTCCAGACTCAAGTTGGGGCAGTGCTGGAGAATAGAGGGTAAGTTTCTTTGTACTATATCCATTGGATATTGTCATGTCACCTGACTTACAACCAATGTAAGCATTAGTAGTAGCCAACCAAATCCTTCCTAATATGACAGGGTATCCCCCCAATGATGCCTTTGGAGATAAGACCATGAAATCAGCAAGGTATTCCTAGGAATCCAAGGTGACTACTAGGTCTTCAACTACCCCATCAGGTTTGATAGTAGAGCTATCAACAAGCTGTAATATTGTAGGTGTAGTTTTTACTTATGCAATATTAAGTTTTACAACCAGGTCCTTTGTCATGAAATTGATAGATGCACCAAGATCTACTCAAGCATTCTTAATTTGCAACCCATTAACATTTATCTCCACAACATGACTTCCTAGATCTAAATATTTTGGGATACTAAGCTTCCCTAGCATTAAGTTAGAGAGTTGGCCTATTACATGGACAGTTTGAGGGTCTTTCTTTTTCCTCCCTAGTTTCTTCAAACATGCCTCCTTGATGGCCTTGTCATAGATAGGCACTTCTTTGATTGCTTGGAACAAAGGAATTTTCACACATATGTGCTTTAGCTGGTCAAGGATATCAAAGGTGGGTTCCTCTTGTTTCTTCACATTTTCACCTTCCAATCTTTGTGGAAAAGGAGGGGGCACTTTATCAGATGACTTAGGTAATGATGGGATTTGAACTAGCTGATTTGGTTGGGCTTGGTCTTTGATATCTTCTTCTTCTTGGTCAATCTCCTCAGATGGTAATTTTGAGATTATGGGAGGAGATGGTGTGGGCAGCATGGTTCGTGAATGTAAATTAATATTATTCAGGTTAAGAGCATAGGCAGGCTAATGATTAGGATCAGCAAAATAGACTTTTTGCTGTTGCGGTTGCTGGTTATTTAGATTAGGTGCTGCCTGAGTCGGTAGTTGGGTTGATTTTGGATTTGGACCTTAATTAGCTACAGGGGGTGGCATAATGGATTGCTACTGGGGTTGTTGAAGGAAATCTGTGGTCAGATTTGACCATTGCTGGCCTCCTCTCCATTGGTTAGGCTATTGCCAATTCCCTTGTGGAGGTTGCCACTGATTTTGCTAAAGTGGTTGCCAGTTTCCTTATGAGGCTTGCCAACAGTTTTGCTGGGAATTTGGCCAAAGGCTATTCCACCGAAGTTGGGAGTATGGCCCATAGTTTGGAGGGTACTAATTTTTCCATTAACTATTATATGAACCAAAATTTTGCAAAGGATCCTGAGGCATACCATGTCTTGGGTCCCATGGCCTCCTTTGTGCAACAAAGAAGACTTGATCATCATCACCTTCAATCATCTTAAAATAAGTAGGCAACTGTTTAGCCTCCATGTTGGCCACCATCTTGCATCTGCAGTCATGTTTCTTCTATCTACAATGTGGGCAGAACTCAGCCAACATTGCTTCAGCTTCCTCATGCTTCTTCCGAGCTTGCATGGTGTCCAACTATGTAGCCATGTTATTAATGATTTCCTGCTTGAAATCAGATAGAAAATTTGTGATCTCCATCTGAGAAACTCCACTAGAAGAAGACTTTCCCACTGTAGCTTGATGACCTCTACCTTTCTTCACATTTGCTCAAGAGTAATTAAGACATATTTTCTGAATATCATCCCAAGGTAGTTACATTATATCAGCTCCTCCCATCAAGTCCAGAGCATCTATACAGGCATCACTGATTCCTCTTAGAAAAAGTAACTTCTGAGAGTCTTCATTGAGAGTATGGTTTGAGTTCTTTTTCAGAGAAAACAAGAATCTTGAGATGTAGTCTTCCAGGCTTTCATCCTCCTTTTGTTGAATTCTGAATATATCGTCTCCCTTACTTCCACTCTTACAATATTCCTTGTATTTGTCAAAAAAAATTGTTTGCATGGTTTCCTGGCTATCAACAACACCTCTTCCTAAACTCATGAACCATCTAAGAGCCCCTTCCTTCAAAGGTGGAAGGAAACAATTTCAACTTGTGTGCATCTGAAGTGTAATCATAGCTGCGACAAAGGATATCAAACTCAAATAGGAAAGTTTCAGGATCCTCCATAACTAGGCCATAGAACTTGGGAAGTAATGAAGAAGGAATACTTTTAAGGTTATCAGTATCTCGCTGATGAACAATGGGAAACTCAAAAGCAGGAGGTGGATTAGGTGGATTATTTTCCATAATTGCTTGCTGGAATATCAGAGCAAATGGGTTTTCCCCGGGTTCTTCATCGGCTTGGTCAAATGGCAGTTCAACAAATAGGTTTTCAGGGAGAAACCTTCCCAACGCATCTCTTCTTCTATGAATGCAATAGAATGAATGGTGATTTGAAGGATTGTGAAAATTTTTGATTAACAAACTAAACTAATGCTAAAAATGACTTCTGACAAGTTCTTAGCTTGACACCATCCCCAGTAACGGCGCCAAAAATGGTCATGCCCACAAAAGGATATGAAAATCACAGTAAAACCTATCCTGGGAATTGGACATTCCAACAGGTGACTAATATCCTTTTATGGACATTCATTTACTTGTCAAACCAGGGAACGTATACTTTGAATGGAGCAGCACAATATATGCACTAACAACTAGTTTCAGTCACAACTTAACAGAAATAAATACTTGGAAAGAATTTTATCTATGCTATAGGAAGGTAATGCAAAGCTATCTTAACTCAACCATGATTTAACCAAAGCAGTAAGCATAACAACTATGACTGAGACACAAACTTTGAACTGGCCTTATGCTGTAGGAACAAGCATAGGGATGGATTCCCGATGCTGCAGGAACAATATAAGACTAAGTTTGTATGAAAACTTCAAATATGAAATCTAACTGATGATCAACAGAAAAAGAACAGCTAACTAACTAGCTATAGATACTTACTAAGTAGGCCCCCTTAGCAAGCATCTACTGATTACGCAAGTGCTAAACTCAAAACTTCATCAGACTTTATTCATAAACTTGGAATGGTGTACATTGCTTTGTTGATATGAAAACTAACAACAAACTCTGTCTCTTATCATACAGATTCTGCTTTTGATTATTATCATACTGACTCCTACATGATATCTTCTATTTTCCTATCACTATGCTTCTATCTTACTTCTGACCATCCTCTTGCTCACTCGCATAGGAGGAGCAATTATTTAAAATTTGGGAGAACAACTAACTAACCCTAACAAAGAAAGACGTGGAAGTAAAATATATCCCAAAATCAAGGAACAGACTTCATAAATGAATTTATCCGTTCAACCCAATCTAGAGAGAATCTAGCGCTCCACTCTCTCCATATTGATTGTCATTAAAAATCTTTCCAATGGTTTTGGTCAAAGAGTCTTCACCAAAGCTTCCTCGAAGTCGTGCAGGAAATAGACTTTACTGCAAGGCCGAGATCGGCTGCGCTTGACTCGATCAACTTTCTTCAACAACTTACGAAACACAAGGTAACAGATGTGAAAGAAAAGGAACATGGCACATACACAATATGCGTTCATTAATCACATATTTAAATCTATTTCATCATTCAAAAACTATATGTGATATACTGTCAGTCATTTAGGGAGTCGACGTGATAATAAATATAAATAAGACAACACAATAGGCTGTAGGATCATGAAAGTGTATTGCTACAGGATATCCCAATAAAAGGTTTCAAAAGAGTTTAAACAACCATGAATAATGAAAGTAAAGGTATTAAAAGTTCATCATGATATCCAAACTATGAGCACATTTTGGGCTCATCAATAACTACAAGTATTAGTGCAACAATTAAACTTCCCACAACTACTAATCCTTCTACCCTACTTATGTAGTGATCTATGAAAGAATTGTGAGGACCTATTTCATATTAGGCCACTTGTTTGGATCATCTTAAGTGCAAAAGTAAGCAATATTTTTCACAAGAAATATCTCATCATCATAACCCCATCCTCTTATCTAAGGATATATGGCACCAAATTTTGATTCTGATGCCACCACATTTCTTAGCTACTTTGGAATACTAGAGCATCAAATTCTTGGCAAGAAATCATCACATGGATTTTTGGTTTTAACCAAAACAAGGACAACTCAAAAACTATAGACATTAGAATTTTCTATCAACTCTAAGGTCTAATAATATTCAGGAGTAATTTAGATCATTGCTCCTGCTACAATTGAGCTAGAAACATGTGTGTTTGTTTTAGGGAGAACCATTGTGAGGCCAAAATCTACAACATGAGCATCAAATTTCTCATCAAGGAGAATGTTTCTAGGCTTGAGATCATGATGAATGTTCATTGGAATGGTGTGAAGAGAAAGTATTAGAGACTTGAAAAAGTTCCCAAGAAAATCTACTAATGAACATGTCATTCTAATTCTAGTGAGCCTTTTAAAACCTTTGATAAGGCTTGTTGAATACAAACATTTTATTATTATTTCATAAACTAATAGATGGAAATCATTTCTTGCAATATAGGGTAGAATACTAACAAGGCTTTTGTGCCTGATATGACTTAAAGTATCTAATTTCACAAGGATTTTTCACCGTCTTCTGTCCAAAATCTTAGTTTTTTCATTTGATATATCTATGGAATTTGGAGATAGTTGAGAAATTATTTTAATGCGAATTTCCCTACCATATTGAAGATGCATCTTGTAAACTTACCTTGAACCCCCTCTTCTCATGAGATTTGTTTGTCTTAAACCACCATCTATTTCTAAGAAGGCTAAATCCTCAACATTTTTAATTAGACAACTATAAATCACAACATGAGAAACCTAAACGTTGGGTATTTCATGGATATATTATAAGAGCATTCTGTACAAAAATAAAAAATTAAGTCTAAAGATTGTTCCTGCTACTAGGCCTAAGGTATCACCTAAATCCCACTTTTTCATGAACATCTTAATATTTTCATATTTTGGTGGTGGCAACAGTGTACCATATTTGGTGTTATTATGACTTTGTGCTCTAGTTGAAGTTGGAGCTAGATTTGGATCTAAATTCTCAAAATTCTCTTCTAACACTAATTGAGTTTTTGGTGCAATTGAGAGTGAATATTTAGGAATTATATAATTTTTGATAAAATTTAAATATTCAAGACATGGAAAGGGACCTTTGATAATCCATCATGGCTAGTTATAGTTCTCAACCTAAGGAGTTCAATCTCACCAGAGAGAGTGTTATCAGATACATGTAATACCTTGAGACTCCTAAGATTGCAAAATTCATAAGGAATTACTCTAGAAAACTTGTTTCAAGGTATTACATTTATCCAATAACACTCTCTTTGGTGATATTTAATTACTTAGTTTGAGAACAAGAATTAGTCATGATGGTTTATCAAAGGGTCCTTTTCTATGTCTTGAATATCTAAATTTCATCAACAATCATATAATTCTTGAATCTTAACTCTCAAAAGCTCCAAAAACTTAGTTTGTGTTAGATGAAAATTTGGAGAACATAGATCCACCTCTAGCTTTAGCTCCAACTTCAGCCCCAGGTTATAACATCACAAAAATGGTACATTGGCCCCACCACTAAGATAGGAAAATCCTAAGAAGAATAAAATATCAATTAATAAGTGGGCTTTAGGTGATGCCTTATGCCTAGTAGCAAGATGAATCTAGACACTTAGTTTCTTAATTTTTGTATGCAATGCTCTAATACTATATCCATGAAAGACCCAAGGTTTAGGCTAAGTTCATGTTGTGATTTACAATTCTCTAATTATTACTAGTGAATATTTAGCCTTCATAGAAACATAGGATGGTTTTAGACCAATAGACTCTTAGGATGACGAGGCTTAGGGGAATTTTATAGGATGCATCTTCAAGATGGTGGGGAAATCTCCACTAAAAGAACTCCTCAACTATCTCCCAATTCCGCATATATGTCAAAGGAAGACACTAGGATTGTTGATAGATGAAGGAAAAAAATCTATGTGGAATTGGATAATTTAGGTCAATCAAACACAAAACCTTGTTAGTATTCTAACCTATATTGCCAAGCCTAATTTCCATCTATTAACTTTTATGAAAATATTAAAAATGGAAATCTTAATTGACCTTTATCAAAGGTTGCAAAAGACTCAGTAGAATTAGAATGTCATGTTTATTATAATATTTCCATGGGAAGTTTTGTACATCTCCAATACTTTCATTTACCTATCACTCAAATGATCCTTCATTGTCATATAAGTCCTAGAAACAACCCCCTAGATGAGAACTTTGATGGTCATGTTGTAAATTTTGGCCTTGCAAAGGTTCTCCTTCAAATAACCTCACATGTTACTTTCTCAATTGTACCAAAAATAGTGAACAAAATTTCTCTTGAATATTACTAGACCATAAAGTTGATAGAAAATTGTGACATCTATAGTTTTGGGGTTGTTCTTGCTATTTTGGCTGTAGGAAAAATTCCATGTGATGATTCCATCTAAAGAATCCCAAAAGGTAGTATTCCAAAGTGGTTAAAAAACATGGTGGCATCAAAATCATCATCTAGTGCCATAGATCCACATATTAGAGGATAGGGCTTTAACAATGAGATCTTTTTTGTGATGAAGATTTACTTCTTTTGTACTTATGATGATCCCAACAAGCAACCTAATAACTGTAAGGCCCCTCTTTATATTAGAATTACAACCCCTTTTATTCTAAACTTATGCTGCTCTACTATGCAGATTAAGAGTGCATCATTTATATGATACAAGATCCACTTGTGTTTGAGTGCCACTATACTTTTAGTGATTTGAATCTAAGGGTAGATTAGTTAAATTCTTATGTGAGTGCTTCTATTAAGATATATTACTAAATTTGCATTGGTTGATACTATAATTTGTCATGATATATTGTGTTGCTAAGATCCACTTGTAGTAACACTTATTTCTTATCAAATGCTGACTCATGATTGATTTTGAATGTCTTCTATAGTATTTACTTGAGGTTCCTCATATCAAGTAAATAAGGAAAGATGAAGAGTCTTAGAGTCTATAGTGCTATTGGCTTGTGACGTGTCATTGAATTATGATCTAAACTTATATTAGAACATCATACCATTATCTATAGTTGGGAGATGTTAGTAGATAGTTAATTTGATAGGGATTTATGAACCTAACTTTAATTAGATTAATTTGTTGGCAACATGATTGTCATTGATGTTAAAAAGGAATCATAAGGAGGTCAAAATGGAAGATGGTTGAAGTTACAGAGAAATCCTTTAAGAGTTGCAAAAGTTTGGGCATCGGGCCTCGAGCTTACCTTTTATCGCTTGCTAAAAGAATTAAAGAATTAGCCATTTTGTAGCTAAGTCCAATCGAGCTTTGGACATCGGGCTTGAGGCTTACTCTCAGCTGCAAGAGATCATATTTCAAACTTTAGTCATCCCTTGTACTGAATGCCTCAAAGAAATGAAGAAGGAATGAGTTAAGTTTGAAATGGTGTGGGGCATTGGGGTTTAGGCTTAAGTCTTACCTATCGAGAGTTGGAGATCGGCCCTAAGACTTACGCCTCAACATAATGTTAAGTATGAGGCACGTAGGAGTTAAGTCTGAAAGGGCGTTGGGCATCAGGCTTCGACATTAAGGCTTAGGCTAATGCAAAAAAAAATTTGACACAAGGTATCATTTCATAAGGAAACTAATCAGTGAAGGAGAAATTATTTTGGAACATTGCAGGTCTAAGGAACAATATGCAAATATCTTCTCCAAACCATTGGGAAGAGAAAGTTTTGTTCATCAAAGAGACAATTTGGACATCATAGATGTTAGCAATTGTAATTAAAGAGCGTTGGAAATTAATCCCAATTGCCTTCATTAGCTTCTCTATAACCTCTTCAACTCTCCCACCATCTACATCCACTTGAGCGTTCAAGAATTTATTTTACCATCTTAGTTTTACTTTAGCTTCCTTATCATTCTCTACATCGACATAATTTTCGAATGAATTTAATTACAAATCTCCTATGTTGGATTTCTCACATACAACAAAATTAATTGTATTTAATCGTCTTGTCTTTTTGGCTTTCATTGCTAAATCATATACGATGTCTGAACGCAGTTTTGTATTGTATTGTTTTATGAAATAGAAGGGGAGAGCAACTAGTATTGCTGTAGCAATAACTTGAACTATTGAAATAAAAGGACCATGGTTTTCAGTGTTTTCTGAGTAAAACCAAGGACCAGTAGTTCTATGTTTGTTTTATGCAAACCAAAATTGTATGTCTTGAAAAATACATAAATCATATCAAGTTTATCTATGTGTTTCCATTTCTACTCTTTATTTTGTTCTGTTCTGTTTTATGTTTCATCCTCTGCCTCTTCCTTCAAGAGAGTCCTAAACCCATTATGGTTCCTAAGATTTTCTTATAATAGTCATCCTAGAACATGATATTGTCTAATGTTTGTTTTATGGGGTCATATACATATGCTGTGACGGATATTCTCTGCAGAAAGCACCATGTAGCTTTACATACATGGCTGCATACGATACTCAGAGGGAAATAAAATAAGAGAAACATTCAGTCTGTTTATTTTATTTATTTTTATTTTTTATGGGTCCCAAAATTGGTCAGGAAATTTGTACTTCATGGAATTTAGATTGGATTCTTTATCCTCTTAGAGGGCACATTCAGGAGGATTCACAGAGTTATGATTTTACATACATTTTTGTTTACAAGACCAAAAGGGTTAAAACTTAGAGACCTTGCAAGCAACAGTTTCCGTTCACACCAACACAATATGGTGCATCCTACTTTTTCCTTTTTAAATGAGCCCAGATAGAAATTATAACAATGCACATATATATTATCATTTTCTCCTAGATATACATATATATGTAACAACAGTTTCATCAGTCACAACTAAACATTGTTTGTCATACCAACGTATAGCACAATGCTGCTCTAACTATATGCTCAAATATTTAATAGTTACACAGTTTCACTATCCATTATACATTAAACCATAGGCTAAGCTATTGCTGATTTTGTCTAATAACAACAATCTTACCTGAAACCTACATACTAATAAAGCTATTTGTGGTTACAATAAACCATTTGCATGCTTGTCTTGAAATCTACAATGGATACTATACAATATTTCCCTTTAGGATGTATTTACCATTATAAACAGAGAGAAATTAAACTTTTCATGAATCCATATAAATTACAAACTATTCTGTATACAGATAAGTTTTTCTTCACATTGCAAACTCTCATAAGCGACTGAAACCATGATTACATTCCTAATGTCACACCCCGATCAGAAGGACCATTTCACGTGGGAATTGGTTGTCACTGTAGCTAAATTAACGAGGTAAGGGCTATGTATTGCCTTGTTGTGTGCGCGCGATCGTTGGAGAGAACAACAGGGATGATGGCATGATTATGGGCAGATACATAGAAGAGCAGGCTTGTATGCCATCATAAATACCATTTCCTACAAAGCCATTAAGGCAGTATGGCATCCCTTCTTCCCACCAAACAACCCCATTCTGAAGGAGGAGATTTAAGTTTCCTTTCATGACCATTTGGGGCAATGTTTTTAGAACAAAATATGATTAAAAAGAAGGGATTCAACTCAACCTGGAGAAAAGCTAGAAAGAAAGTGCAGTAGACAAACACCATTAAATGAGAAATGGTGTAACAGAAAAGAAGGAATGCGCGCTAAAAGAAGAGCATTTGTGCCATTAAGAAAGCATGGCGTCCCTGCCCTAGAGCCATCCAAAATTACAAGCTGAGGGTTATTTTACCACACAAAGACCATAATCCTTCACCCACGACCTCCATAAATCTGGAACGTGGGCTCAGTTTGGGGGAGTTGTGTGTAGAAAAAGCCAAATTCCATGCCCTTTCTCAACATCCTTCTTGCTTGTGCTGAAATATATGCACAAAATGGATTCATGGGAAGAAGGTTTTGGACACTTCACGCAGGTATAATTGGCAGTTGTGAATCCATGGTCCGTACCCTTGTCCACATCCTACACAACCTGCACCATATGAGGAAGCAAAGATATTGAAGAATAGGAGAATAGATAGAGGGATTTTGCAGAAAGCGGCTTGAGAAACCTTCCGGAAAAAGAAATTGGTAGCTGGAAAGCCGAATCTCACAACTATCACCAACATCCTCCTTCCCTGCATAGCAACTAGCGAAGTGAACAGATCATGGGTGCCCATCAAAGACAGAAGCAAAGAAGAATTTTGTGAGAACTCTGTCTGTCAACAAGAGCCACGTGCGGAGAAGTTAATGAATGTGGGGAAAGAATTACAGGGGAGACATATGATCAGGTACCCATTAAATTATGTTGATTAATATATGCTATTAATGTTTGAATGGAAAATTATCAACTGCACATGGATTGAAATTAACCTTAATCAGTGATTAGGTGTTCCCTCCTAAATTGACTGTGGAATGTGTCATTGAAATTGTGAGCTTAGATATCACAAATATAAGGAAAATATTAGTATACAAGTAACTGTATCTCTCTCTCTCTGCTCTTACATATAGGATATGAATAAATTGGTAAAATGGAAAACATAAACAAGGAACGTGAGTTGTTTATGAATAAATTGGTAAAATGGAAAACATAAACATTAAAATGCTTGGCAGAAATGTGCTCTCTTGAGAAACCCTAGTAGTAAGGTAGGTTACAAAATTGTTTGCTAAAATGGCTTTAGAAACCTTTAAGCATATGCAACTAGCATTCTCATTTATGCGCTCGAATTGGAGTTCTCGAAGAGGGTTAGAACATCAATCATGGCATAACAGAAATGAATAAATGTCACATGTTAAAGCAGCAAATGCCATTCCTATTGCCATAACCTTCACCAAACTTATTAACAGCGATAGTAAAGAAGTTATGCACCAACTCTCGCTTGAATAGCTTTATTCTAAGATAAATTTCTCTCATAACTTAATTATGTGAATGAGATTTAAAAACCCCTTGTAGTTTTATAGTGCATCGTGGGAGGGCGAATGTGACCTTGACTAAATTAATGAGATTCAATTAGACTCACACTTTTTAATCATCAATAAAAGTCCATACACTAATTGTATGTTGTTATTAATGTTGAAAAGAGAAATAACATTTTCATGGTTATCATGGTTTGAACTTCTTAAGAGCATTGACAACTACAATACAATGTGTATCATAATATTTTGATAATTGGAAACTAATGACCTACTAATGGGCTTGGTATGAGGGCATAATGTATCTATTGTATTTTAGATCCATTAGTTAACCATAATGAAAGGAGTTGATTACAAACATATTAATGATATCAAGTCTCCGCAATCCATGATATTGTTAAGTGTTGTTTCTAAATTTGATTGTGTTGTAACAATTTTTGCATCAATGTTTTGGATCACACTGTGATCCATCATCAGGATGGTAGAGAGCAAGAAGAGAAAAATGATAGATTGCAGACTTAGACTAGTTTAAAAAGAGAAATGAGGGAGAAGGGAAGGGTTCAAGGACCTAGGTAGAGAAGAGAACGAATCACACCAAAAAGGACACAAAGAACTACAATAACTATATAACTAAAAATATTAACAACAATAAATATAGTTATATATGTAAAATAATATATAATTATAAATATGAGAATAGATGACTATAAAAATATAAATAAATAATAGAAATAACATAAGTACAACTATATCTAAAAATATGAGATTAAAAGACTAGAAAAGTATAAAATACAACTCTAGAAGGAAAAGGAAAAGAAAGAATATGAATATATTTATACGACAAAAGAAATAAAAACACAACACAAGAAACAAAAAGGTTGAGACAAAAGAATCCAAAGAAAACACAAAATAAAATCGACAAGAGGGGTGTGTATATATATATATATATATATATATATATATATAGGCTCGATAAAGCTTTTATAAAAAAAGAAATAGAAATATAAATAAAGAAGTAACTTAAGAAAGATTATATATATCTATAAAAAGTATAAAAAATACAAATGATATATATATATATATATATATATATATATATATATATATATATATATATATATATATATATATATATATATATATATATATATATATGCTCTCTCTTCTGAGTATATGAATAAAAATATGAACTTGCATAAGAGAATATGCATAAAAATCTATATATGTATGAATACATGTAACTATGCCGGATGAAAAGAAAAACAATAATTAAATACAAAACAAATATAATGCAAAGATAAAAGCAAGAAAGAAGAGGGTGGAAGAAAACAAAGGGAAGAAATGATTTAAATGAAGACACACAAAACTAAACCAAGGAAGAAACACCAAGATTATGAAAATGGGGAAAAGAAGAACAAAAATACAATAATAAAATAATAAAATAAAAAGACAAGAAATAATAAAAAATATAAAAAAATAATTAAAATTGAATATAAATAAAATGGAAAATATACACAAAGAAGAATACATATAAATAAGTGTGTGAGTGTGAGTGTGTGTGAGAACCAAAATATTAAGAAATAAGAAAGAAGATCAGCAATCCCGCATCCGTCAATCCGTCATCTCAGCTCAGGACCATCTCAAATCCCAAAATCAAGATCAAAAAATCAGGATCATCATCGGCTGAGAAAAGAAAGAAAGGTAGAGGAAGAAGGGGAGAAAAGGAAGATGAGGACACAAAGGTAAAGGGCCCAACAAAGATGCAAGGAGAAATGACTCGGCTAGGTATGAACTGGGTTGTGAACGTTAGATAATAAAGGTTGCCAAACAATACTAAGATTGTAACCCTCATCACGATTAAGATTGGAGAGATGGTTGTTAATATGAATGGCTTCCTTGAGCTTCCTGTTGAAAAAAATTTCCTCTTTGCATAAGAATTCTATATTTTCTAAGAAGATGTGGTGTTTTTTGACAACATAATCATGTTTGATTTCTGCATTATGCTCTTTAATCCTTGTGCAAAAGGAACGGTTGGTTTCACCAATATATGGGACACCACAAGAACAAACCATCTTATAAACTCCAGACTCAAGTAAAATGTCCCTCGAGACATTCAAAGAAGGGAGATGATGTTTCATAGTTGAAAAAGGTTTGAAAGCACAATGAAGCCCTTTCTTTTGAAGAATCTTTAAGATTTTTTGGGAAATGCCTACAATATAAGGGAGAGAAACACCAGGGAGAAAATCAAGCTTCAAAGAAAAGGAGTGAGAAAAGAAACTCAACTTGGAATTGTTAAAGGCTTTGGTGATTTGCTTGTTTTTGTATCTATTACAGATGAAGACTTTGTGTAGATGGGCTAACTCTTGGTTCAAGTTTTCTCCATCACATATGTAGAATGCTCACAAGGAAAGGGTTCTAAGGATGCCATTTTTTTTTCAAGGGTGGTGATGAGAAGAGTGGAGATAGAGGTTAGTATGAGTGGCCTTATGAAATACACGACAACCTAGGGAGCCATCCGATTTTTTAATGAGCAAGATTTCTAGGAAAGGATACAATCACTTTAACAATCAAATCCAAAAACAACACTTAACAATACAAACATATTGTTGTTATATTCAAATCACTTATTATTGATCAATACGGATTAGTAAAATCAAAAGAGGGAAAGTATTATACATCCTATAAACTAAGATATTATACAAATATGAAGTTGCACTGCAAGGTAAATGAAATCCACGGGTTAATAATATTATTAAAAATAAAATCGAGTATACATCTTGATATGTTGATATACATGATATAATGTTGCTCATTTATAACTCCAATGTTGAGCATGTTTAGAGCAAGGTTTAATTATGTGTTTCAAGGTCTAGGAGGATGTTTTAGAACATTATGATACTTAATTTGATAGATAAAATTAAAGATAATGCATACTCAAGTGCCTTAATAGTTTATAGGGAATAAGGTGACATGGAGTTTTAGATTGAAACTATGACCATACCTATCTCTTATAGAATGTACTAGGAAATAGACTTACTTAATATGAGCTTTGGCCTATAGTTGCATCATAATTAAGGGATGATTTCATTTAGTAGTATTAGAACCACATCATATTAAACATATTTTAAATGTTACAAATTGATCCACTTTGGATTTGAGGGTAAAGGTATAATAGGACTACACAATTTCAATCAACCTCTTGAATACAATAACCTTGATATAGGAATTATTATATGAACAAAGGAATGATATTAGAGATATAGTGGACCATTATATGATGGTATAGTAAATGAAAGGAAAATCATATTTAATTTGATAATATTGTTGAGATTAAGTTAAGAGATAAACCCTATGTAACATTTCATCATACCTTACTGTTAGCTATTGAGGTCATGTTTAGTATAAATGGAATGTATGAATAAATTATCCAATTTATGAATTAAACTAATATAAGAATATGAGGTTGCACCATAGGGTAAAGGAAATTGGAAGATTATGAATATTATCAGTAGAATTATTATTAGGTTTATATTTTTATATGTTGGTCCAATGGATATAGTGTTGCCAAATTTCTTAAGAATGATTCTGAAATTGATTATAAATTAAAACAAGCTTATAAATACTATTGTATGTCCTTCAAAGATGTCTATTGACCCCTTGATTATAAGAGCCTCATTATTGAACCTATTATATAAGTTTCAAATAGAAATGATTTCCTATGGGTTTGTGTGAACCAAGGTAATTTGGTTTTAAGTAGTAAGCCTAGTTGGGCTATGTCAATGAGATAAAGATATAAGAGAGTCGACATGTTCAAATAAGATTATAAATAAACATGGTGGATTTTTATCCAAGACCTCAACTACTTAAGGCTAAGTGAAACCTTGGGTTGTGGGAACTTGTGTCTGCACTCCCTGATTCTCAATTTTCATAGTCAGACAGTCAAAAATAAATCTAGAATCTGAGTTTCTATGAAATGACAACACAAAATCTTCAATAAATCTGGAATCTGAGTTTCTGTGAAATGACAACACAAAATCTTTAACCTTTCTTCAACATGCAAAACTAAAACACACAAGGAGAGGGGAAAAATGTTTGTTTTTGGGTGAAGAAGGGTTTGCCTTGGTCAAACCCTATTTTGGTAATTAAAAGTTGAAATGAAATGAAATAGGATGAAGGAATAATGAATGAACAAAGGTAATGTTGAAACTCACCAAACCCTTGATTAAACCTTTGAAGGACTAAAAAATTAATGTTGATCTTACATGAAATGGCTTCAATGGATGTGGATCTTGAATATTGCTTGAGGTGACACTTTGAATTCTTCAACTTTATCTTCAAACCTACATCAAAATGTTAGCTCCAAAAACATGCATGATGCAACATAAATTTGACTTGATGAAAGGATCTCGATTGCTGCAATAAATCTTCAATAAATCTTCCCTTGAATGCGTTGAAATGATTTTGATCATAAAAATTTCTCTAGGATTTGAACACTTTAAAATCTAGGTGAAACTAAGTGAAATAATCGTATATTTATATGTAACTTACCTTAATATCCCGAAATTCAAATTTCACAAGCCGACATTAAATTAAGGATTTGAAAATGTTAAAAATAAATAAAAATATAATTTAAAATAGGGTCCTATGTTTAAGTTAGGACCCATTCAGCCATGAGCAAATGAGTCCTAGGTCACTTACCTAGGACACACATTACTCAATGAGAAGTGTTATGCTATGACATTAATGAATGTTAGGTTTTACCCTTTCGAAATTGCAATTAATTAGGCTTGGCTTTTAACTAAAGGGGCTAATTAAGGCATAATTAATCTCAATTAATGAATGAGACCCTAGATAAGTGTGAAAGTACAAAGGAGTATACTTTACAACACCAAAATAATGCACAATTAAGTCCATTTTAATAAATAAGGCCCTAAACTTAATGTGAATATGTAAAATAAATATTACAACACTAAATTAAGGCATAATTAAGTTCATTTTAATTAAGTCCAAATTAAGTGTGAAAAAGGGATACTTTTTCCTACACTACAGAAGGTAAGTCATTTGTTTTAATGGGAAAGACTTGTAAGAAGGAAAATAAAAAATTGCAAATTTAATGTGTGAGAAAGATAGTTTGAAAGAAGAATTGGTGAAGCTAAAAAAGGGTAACTCAAAATTGATAGAAAAGACACTAGATTTTAAAAAAGAAAGATATGATTATTTGTGTGAGAATGAAAATCTAGAAAAATAATTAGAGAAAGTGAAAAATAAAAATGAAGAGTTAGAAGGAAGATTGAAGTTGTATGATGATGTTAAAAGAAGAATGAATATTTTAAATAAAACCTAAAGGTGCTAAAAGAAGAAAATAGTTTACCAAAAAAGGAACTATAAAAATTGAAAGAAGAGAATGATCAATTAGAAGCATGCAATGAATGTATAAGGTCAAAACCATTGCTGTGTGATGCCTCATGTGATACAAATGATTTGTGTTCTTAATTCAATATGGGTGATGTAGCTAAAGCTTATTTAGGTAAAGAACGTGAAATTTAAAATTAAGATGTGGTTGAATCTACAAATTTTGTAGCTTGTGATACTAATAACAAATGCTGGTTTGAAAAGAGTGTTGGTTTGAAAATTATGAAGAAAATGGGATATGAAGGAAAAGGTTTGGGAAAATATGGGCAAGGAATGGGAGGGACCATTCAACCAATTGTGAGGGAAAATAAAGAAGGCCTGGGATATGGTTAGAGAGATAGAAATGATGTAACAAGTGTCACATGTTTGAGTGTAAGTCAACACAAGGAATATAGCATTTGAAATGTTCACATTGTCACAAGGAAGGACATAAAAAATATTAATGTTTGGATCTTCATCCTTGTACAATTTGTGGGTTGAAGAATCATTCTAAAAAATCATGTTGTGCAATAGAGAGTGGAATGGAAAATCTGAGAATGATTGTGTGAAGATCAATTATGGATGGATTGATGGATCCAGTTGGAAAAGGGTTACAAATATGTTCAAAAGGTTGTACAAGCCTAGATTTTGGTGTGTTAAAAGAAATGATTTCCAAAAAAAGTTTGAAGGTTTGAGTAAAGTAGTTTATAACTACTAGTTATGATTGGCACATTGAAAGGTCTCATGTGATTTGAGAGATAGTGAGTCTTCTTTGTTTTAAAGAAAGGAAGGGAAAGCCTTGTGATCTCTCAAGAGGAAGAGAATTGAGTAAATGAGTACTTAGCTTCTACAAGAAGGGTACTAATTGGGTCTATAAGACAAGAGTGATGTTAATCTTGGACAATGAGTTGCTCAGGTTTAGTTTACAAAACTTCAATACCATATTGCGAGTCTTAGCATCAAAGGAAAGTATGTTGAGAAGTGATGCATGAGCCTCATCGAATGTTGCATGTGTATCATGTGAAGATTTAAATGCTTAGACAATCATCCTATTTATATCTTTCATTAGTCTTTAGTTTAGATAGCAAATAACAAGGAGCTAATAATGCATGATAGATGCATCCTTAGATTTACTAAGACTTCAATATATTGTTGGATGCTTTGAACTCTATGTTTTGATCCTATAATAATATGGTCTACAAACAATGTAAATCATCATGGGAAGTTGAATAAAATGTTATTGTATGTTAAATATATTATTTGTTTTGTTGTTACTATTTCTTGTTTATTTTTCTTTGTGCTTAAGAAACTACACTTAACTCACAGTCATGCATGGCCATCCCACCAAAGTCCCAACTTAAAAAAAAAATACCCATATTAGACAATTAAACAACACTAATATTGCTTGGGCATGATATAATGGAGATCATAGTATAAATAAAGTAGGCATCTGTCAGTTTGGGGTAGGGAATTATCATATTGTAATTGAAGTTTGATTAAATCTCTTAGCTTAAGCGTAGGAGCTGATAGAACTCAATCCAAAAGTAAAGTGGTTACAGGAGAGAAGCTACTATCCCTCTTCACCAAAACAACTATGAAGCAACCATTTGCAACATAAAATCCATTACGGCCATCATAATGCAAAACAAACGGTACCCATCTTGTTTCTAGTAACATAAGACCACTTGCCATGTGACATCTAGAATTAAGCCAAGCCATGAGAAAAATGTATTTTCTTGCCAATATTGTTAATCCCCTCATCAACTCTATTTTTGGGCTTGGCCAACCCATAAAATTCCATCCTACATTGGGAGATAAATATTTTCACCTTGCTCTAGTGTTGAGTGCAGTGGCTTATTTCTAACATCAGCTTCACAACTCTGGATTTGTAATAAGGATTTTGGAGGGGTTGAACCCATCATACTTTTGTTTTAACATTAATTTTCACTAATTTTTGTGAAGAATTATTATTGAGTAGATTTTTTTTTCTCAAACAAATGATATTGCAAACAAATTTCACTGTGGATTTGTGGCTTTCTTTATAATTTATCTATTTTTGGTGGGCTTCCAACATAAATGAATAAATTGATTATAAATTATTTTTCTGTATGAGTTTATTTGCAGTTCCATTGTATTTATTTTTTCTATTTTGGTATCAGAGCTAATGGGAAGTCTTGTTGCTATGAGAGTGTAAGTTTGTTGTTTCTAAATTGTAAGAACTAAGAATGTCAAACATTATTGAAGAATCACCAAATGATAATGATGATGACTTTATTGAAGATGAAGTAGTTGTTTTATTTTAAGAGGTTAACACTTTGAAGACAATGAATGATGCGGTAGAGGATAAATAGATGCTCAATAGTTTGAAATTCCTTTGGATAAAAAAAATATACCTGATTGGGGTTAGGAGACATACATTTGAGGAATGGTGTCCAATAGTTCAGGGGACATATGAGATTAGGAAGTTCAATAACATACTCTTACGAAGGTAATGAGACTCTTCATGCGCAAATGGTGTCCAATGTTGTTGGGAACTTGGATGATAGCTAGGTGATGATACCATCAATTTGTGGTAGCTTCAAGATGTCCTACTGGTTCAAGAATTATTTTTAAAATGTATTTCCTATTGTTTTATAGTCAGTTAGTTTGGTGTTGTAGCATTACGAGGGGGTGTTGGAATTAATTGTCCAACATGAATGAATAAATCAATTCAAATTTTATTAAATTTTGTATGATTTTATTTGTAGTTTCATTCTATATATTTTTTCTATCGTTATATTTTTCTATTTGGCTTTACTATTGTAAAATGTGACCCTAAAACGTGTGGGTTGATGAATGTGAGCTATCCATTCTAGATCCATAATTCTCATTATCGATTCCTTAGTTTTAAGATCAATTTCACCAATGATAACTCAACTAGGATAATGGATCCATTTCTCCATGCTTTCGAGGGTAATAATATTTCTAAAGTAGCTCTAGTTTATTGTAAGATATTGGAGATGAATTATTTGGGTTAACTCATCATAAATTTGACATCTCTCAAAGCCCACTTGTGGAAAACTAACACTATTGGGATAAAAAAATTCACCCTACCTTGGGACGATCCTTACTACATTTCCATGTCTAATAAGTTTATGGTTATTGGCTACAATGCAACTGGTACTGAAAAATATTATGAATGTGGAGAGGCGAGATATGTATCTTCATGTTTTCCTCAAATTGATCCACCATACTGCCATTATGGTTTTTGTTAAATTATTATTCTATATCAAATTGGAAATTGTTAAATTTCTTAGGCAGAGGTGAATTTCACTTAAACAATCATAGGAAACTATGTGGCTTCTCCACCATCTTGGATTCGTCCACCTTTAGAGTGGAAAATAGTAAAAAAACCCACTTCTAGGGAGAATATATGAAACCCAATTGTTGGGTTTACCTTAATTGGGGCATCAACATACATAATTACTCCATGATGAAAAAGTATTGGTTATCCATGCTTCTCACATGCAAAATTTATCAACTCTCCTTCAAGAGTAGGCAATGTATGCAATTGTCTTCATAGATATGAAGGAAATGGTTACTCTAACGATATGTATTGCATAGGTATGACCTCCACATTTTTTTAATTACAACTATCATTGGTATCATGCATTCTCTCTCATAATCATTTCTCTCAAATCTTAAGGGTAATGACAATGATGGTGAAGTTCAAACATAGATGAATGAAGTAATACAAATAGGGGTATGTGCATTGATGAAGAGGATGGGGAAATTTTCCACCATTTGACAGGTTCATATAGTTTCACTTTTGAAAAGGGTTAAATAACAGAGATGGCTTCAAAAATGGGTCAAGGGGTGAGTCTGAAAGATCAAATAAAACTATCATCTTTGCAGCTATAGGTGACTATGTGACACATCTCATATATTTAATGCATTTTTTTAATAGTAAATATTAGTTAGTGCATTGTTAATAACAAAAATGCATAGTTAACTATGTAGTAAGAAATATTTAATATTAAAAAACTGCATTAAAGATATGAGATGTGGTCCATAGTCACCTATATCTATAAGCATGATAGTTTTATTCGACCTTTTAGACTTGCACCTTGACCCATTTTTTAAGCTATCTCTCCCTTTTAACACTTTTCACATGAACAACCATAGGAATGTGGAAGTTGATGAATTATTTCTCCTTCCTCATCTTTAATGCACATACCCTGATTTGTATTACTATATTTGTCTATGTCAGAACATTCACCATCATTATCATTAGTATCTTTGAGATTTGAGAGAGGAATGATAATGAAAGAGAACACATCATACAAATGGTAGTTGTAATTAAGATAAATACAAAGGTTATAATTTCATAATCAATGACGTTAGAGTAACCATTTCCATCACATCTAGGTAGACATTTGCATATATGGTTTAATCTTGAAGGAGAGATAGTGCATTTTGCATTGGAGGAGAATGGATAATTAACACATGCTTTTTCCATGGGGCAATTAAGTAATTTTATGCCCCATATAATATGGAGGTCATACTTAGGTTTCTTACGTTATTCCAATTTATGAGGATTATTTTATAAATCTACCATTATGAAGGTAGATGGGTCCAAGATGTTGGAGAAGCCGTGACATAGTTTCCTAACATTTGTTTAAGTAAAATTCACCTCCACTTGAGAAATTTAACCACTTCCAATGATATACAATGATAATTTCACCATAGACATAGCAGTGGTGTGGTGGGTCAATTTGAGGAAAACATGAAGATACACATCTCACCTCTCCCTAATCATGATATCTATAGGTATTGTATGTGTTGCAACCAATAACCACAAACTTATCAAACATGGAGATGTAGTAAAGGTCATCCAAAGGTAAGGTGAAATTTTTTAGCCCAATCTAGTGTTACATGAGTGGAATTTAAAAGATGTTAGATTTATGATGAGGTGAATTGTATAATTCATCTTCATACTCTGATAATAAACTAGAGCTACTTTAGAAAGATTATTAACCTTGAAAGCATAGAGGAACAAAACCATCATCCTGGGAGTTGAGTTATCCTTGGTGTAATTGATCTGAAAACTAGGGAATCCATAATGAGAAATTTTGATCCAAAAGGGTCACTCACATTCATCAAAACACACTTTTCAGGAACACATTTTTTAGCAGTAAAGCCCACCAAACAAGCACAAATTACAAATAAAACCATAATGTTACAATAAATTTTCATTTGTGGCATCATTGTTTTGAGAAAAATCATCTACTCAATGATTATCACCACCACTACAATAGAAAAAATATTAAAGTGTGAAAAGCCATATGAAGTAAATAATAGGTTCACAACTGACCACAAAAGATTTTACAAAACACGTACCCCTCAATGACAAGTCTTCATAGTGATTTTCTTCACTGAAAAACATAATATTTATTGTGTTCCTAAAATATTACTAGGAATTAGTGGAAATTAGTCTTAAAATAAAAATATGATGTGTTCAACCCCTACAAAACCTATTACTAATTGAAAGATAGGATCTGTTCCTAGTTCAACCTTCATCATAAATAAATATTTGTGAGCCCAATGTTGGAAATAAGCCACTACACTCAACAATTCAATGAGCTAAAATATTTATCTCTTGCACTTTGACAGTGTAGGATAGAATTTTATGGGTTGGCCCAACCTAATAATAAGGAAGATCTAATGTGGAGATTAACAATATTGGCAAGAAAATATGCTTTGCATGTGCATGAGTTGGATTTTTTTTAGAGCTCACATAGCAAGGGTTCTACTATATTACTAAAAACACAATGAGTGCCCTTTGTTTCACATTATGACAATCAAAACATGTTTTCCATTGCAAATGATCATTTCTAAGACATTCGATGAAAAGGGATAGCAACATCTCTCTTGTAACAACTCTACTTTCATATTGAGTTCTATCAACCCGTACGTTTAAGCTAAGAGATATATTCAACATTAACTCACAATATTATAATTCCCTACCCCAGATTGATGGATGTCTAGTTTATTTATGATATTATCTTTGTTATATCGTGCCTAGGAAAATGTAAAGTTGTTTAATTGTATTACATGTTTTTTTTTTTTTTTAATTCTGACTATTCCTTATTGTCCACCATTAGGTTTTGAGGTTTGATATCAAGATGTATGATTTTATTGAGATGTAAGAATTATATTCCTTGAGTTATACTTGATGTTATCCTCAGTCATTGTTCCCAATTAACAAAAAAAATGTGCACCACGTCCCATCAAGTATTCCTTCATAGTACATTCACTAACATATTCATACACCAAATAAAATGTGTTTTCTTTAATATACCATGCAATTAGAGAGACTATTTTTCTTTCTTACCTTGCAAAATTTTACTTCATTCTTAACAATTTTCATGTTATCTCCCCTTGCTTGTTTTATTTTATTTATAACCACTTTTTTTTCTCTCGTATTACCCATATACACTCTTCTAAAGCTTCCTTCCCCTATTTGGTAACCTTGGGTACAATAGCTTTTCATGAATTATGGCATCATCTGTAAGGTTTGTAAAGGTGGGTAGTGAAAGAACTTGATCCAATTGCTTTTTTTCTTCTTGCTCTTACTTTGTTTGATTTACAATTACAATTTCTAACTTTGATGCTAACCAATTTTCAATTTATCCATTTTCTATAGATATAGAAGACTAAGGAAAAGAGGAAGCTATTTTGCAGCAGCCATAGTAAAAGATATGTATTGACAACATTAAGAGAAAAATTACACTAGCTGAAAAATGAAAAGACAAAATATAAATGAGAAATAACTTTTGGTTACACTACATAAAAGTTGTTCCACTCTGAGTAGGATAATGAAACTGAGTTTTAGATCCTTATCAATTAGAGGAGAAACTTTCAATTTTATTTATTTTATTGTGTTCCTAAAATTCAAGATATAATCAAATTCAATTAATTCTAGGAACCACAAAGTACCTAGGGAGGAAATTTGCATTAGGACGTAATAATAGTATTTAATTTACTAGAGGGAAACTTTGAAGAATGGATGATATTCTACGAACATAAGGTTTTTATTAAACTATATTAATAGATATTTTATATGAATATTTTTGAAACTTTGAAAACAATTTGAATAATCTGTTAAGATCCATTTAGCTAAAAAAAATAGAGATAAATTTTCTTAAATTTTTTGAGATAGTAGTTCAAAAGAATTGTCCTTAAAAGTTTGTAGGACTAGAATCTATAATTCAAACAACTTAGTTGGAAGACTACCTTCGAGTGTATTATTTTTTGAGCTGAGAACTTGTAATTGTCTCATCTTTCCAAGTGATACTAAGATGCTCCCTTTAAACTTGTTATTTCCCAAGTATAATACTTGAATATTTGTAGAATTAGCAATAGATGAAGAAAGACCACCATGCAAATTGTTTCCATTGATGTTTGATGTCTCAAGTTGAGTCAGATTTCCCACTCCTCTGGTATTTCACCATTGAATTCATTTTGAGCCAAATTTAAAATTGTAAGATACAAACACCTTACCAAGTCTTATGAAATTAAATCCCCGAGTCTTGTGTATGATAAATCCAAAATATGCAATCTATTTTAAGCTCTACACATTGAATGTGGAATTCCTCCACTAAAATTATTTTTGATAGGGATTAGAGAGAACAATGGAAAAGTTGTAGGAGGAATAGAGCCATTAAACACATTATGCAACATATCCAATATGAATCCCTTGAAAGAAAGAGCTCTAAAATAGGGTCGTGAAAACTATTATTATGCGAATTCACTACCTTGAACACACTGTATTCGATTCGAGCTTGAAAAACTTTCGTTGGTTATTTGAAAGATTAAGCACATGAAGCTTTGAAAGATCCCGTAGCCATGCATGAATGTCTCCCAAAATTCTATTATCTGATAGGTCCAAGTCTTCAAGTAAATATAGTCTAGAAGGAAAAAGTGTTGGAAAATCACCTTCAATATTACAAGAGCTCAATCCCCAGTACTCTAGATGAGGGAATTGTAGAACCCAAATTGAATAAATGTTAATTGTTGGAATAAAGTGAAATTTGGAACATGGAAAGAGAAACACTACCTGTGAAATTGTTGGAATAAAGTGATGACACTTCCAATCCAACAATCTTTGAAAATGAATTTGGAATTTGTCTAGACAAATGACTATTGTCTACTATAACCTCCCTTAATTTAGAGAGTTGAGCAAAAGAGGGCATTGAGAAACAGATACTAGAGAGAGGAAATCCTACCAAGACATAATGGGATTCTTCCATTCAACTTGTTAATTAAAAGATAAATTCTCGAAAGACTAGATGGTGCCCCCTTTGGTGATTCAAATGAAGATACAACCTTTGAAGTTTTGAAAATTTTGCAATGCAAAGTGGAATTACTCCCTGTAGATTGTTATAAAATATCACAAAGATTGCTCAGATTTGAAGAGTCATATAGGACATTTGCAGGGATGGAACCATTGATACCATATTTACTAAGATTAAGTGAAACCAAGGACAAGACATTCTAGAACCAAGATGGTACTGGGAATGGGAATGAGTTACTTCAAAGATGGGGTTGGGATAAACAGGTGAGGTTTAGAAGCGAAGGAATAATTCTTGAGAATCCTTTTTATGGTTTGTTGTCTCCATTACTAGGTATTCCAAGTTTCCTAGACTTCTTACCCATTCATCAAACCTTTAACCCTTTAGTCTAAATTCAGAGTAATAATCTGGGTGATACCTAGAGGAATATTGTGATAGATCAATATATTGTAAGGCTAAAAAAATTCCCAAGTATAGAAGGATCTCACTATCAAATCTAACATAAGCCAAGTCTACCCATTCGAGGAGGTATAGCAATTCTCTTGAAGTAATTCCAAATCAAATACAAGTGACACAAATGTTACATAATAAATAGAGATGGATGAATCTTCCCCTTCAAATGCAGTTAGAAATTGTAATGATGAGGGTTATTGAGATCAAGTTGAATGACATGGTTTATTTGGTAGTCAAAAATAATTCCCTACCACTCATAATAGTTGTATATGTGTCATGAGCTTAATCAATCATAGGAGTTGTATATATTCCATGAGCTTAATTGATCATAGGAGTTGTTTAGGTCCCCTTTGAAATTAAGTAGATGCCCCCGTAATTGGAACTTCAAGGGATGGGATTTTGGCAATTTTTGAAGGGTTTTCTTCAATACGGAGTGTCCCTCTCTCTATGAATCAAACCTGAGCACTATGCAATGCAAGAATTTCTAATTTTGTAAGTTTGCAAGATGGAAGATGTGAATGATTGCAAGCATAGAGAAAAAAGAATTCTTATCTCCTTAAGTGATCATAGCTTACTCTAGAGCTCATCAGGTAACATTTCAAGGCACCGACAGCCACTAATTGATAACACTTTAAGGGATTTTGAAGAAAAAATCAATGAACAACTTGACATAGCATTCTAAAAGGCTAGTAAACTTGACAATTGTATCCCTACCATGGCCTTCACATCGACTCAGGTCTATTTTCTGTAAACTTTCCAAGACTTTGTAGTTCTCAAGCATAGAACGAACTATCAACCTTTCAAGATGTAGAGTTTTATGCTAAGAAAGTGCTTGAAAATTATCTAGTCTAGTGATCTTGGCTTGTACTTTAGTGTAAGTTATTCTTAAATATCTAAAGAAGAAATACTACATACTCAAGAAAAAACAAAAAGAAAATAAAAGAAAGAAATTTCACTTTTTGAAGTCGATTTCCTTGTACATTGTATTCTTATTTATAGGGAAAAGACATCGAACTAGGTTTACTATATAAAATTTTCACATTACAAATTACTTATAATTGTTCATTGAAATATGTTAATTCTTGTCAATTATGAGTGATGAAATGTTGTGTCAAACAACAACTTGATCTCAAATAGCCACTTCAAGTTTTGACATAGCATCTGTCAATGAGATTATTTTTGAGTGCTAAATCCCAACGGTCATTCTATTTTTCGCTCCAATATTGACTCTTCGTATTCTCCTTGAGTCTTTATATTATTGTTGTTGTATCTATTGTAAAGTTGTTAATAATACAATTTCCTCTTCTCTTAGTGTGGATGTAGTCATTAATGGTGAATCACGATAAATACCTGTGTCATCTCTTTGTTCCTCTGTTCATCTTTCTTTTGTACTCTATTTTTGCATCGTTTTCTACACTCCTTTAAATTTTACAATTGGTATCAGAGCTGTAGGGTGATGGTATAGTTGCTTGAGAAAATTAGTGTTGGATTTTTGAGTCATGGAGGAAGCAAAGATAGAGAAATTCTCAAGTTATAATTTTGGTCTATGGAAGGTGCAAATGGAGTCATTGTTGATAAAGCAAGACCTCTCACTCGCGCTTGATGGGAAGGCTAAGAAGCCAAGTTCAATAACAAATGAAGAGTGGGAGAAGCTGGACAGGAAGGAAAAAGCTACGATTTTCCTCTCGTTGTCCTGTAATGTATTGATTAATGTTTCAATAGAAAAGAATTCGAAGGAATTGTTGGATAAACTTTCTTTGATGTATGAGATGGTTTCTGCATCTAATAAGGTGTTTATTATGAAGAGGTTATATAACTTGAAAATGAAAGATGGTGGAATTATGTCCAACCACCTTAAATTGTTTAATACATTGGTTACTTGATTAGTTTTGGTAGGTATTAGCCTGGATGATGAGATTAAAGCAATTTTGTTGTTGTGTTCGCTACCTAATAGTTGGGAGGGAGTTGTTATGGCTGAGTACTTTTGTCGCTACTAAAAATAAATTGGATTTTGCTGATGTCGCACCTACTCTCCTCAGTGAATATATGTGAAGGAAGAACCAAGAAACCTCTTTAGGCAAAGCCCTAACTACTGTTAGTAGAGGAAGGCATCAATATAGAGGAAAAGAAAATAACAAGAGAAGATCAAAATCTAGAGGCAAAATTGGTGATTGTTGATTTTGTGGTAAGCTTCCAGTCATACAAAAAAGGATTGTTATTCCTATAAGAAGGCACAAGAGAAGGTTAAAGACAGCGAGGTTAATGTTGTTTATGAACACAATGATAGTATTTTTGTTTTGTTTGTAAGTGAAATCACTTCAAATTTGTGGGTTTTAGATTTGGGCACATCTTTTCATGCTACCTCTTGTATGGATGCCTTATCTAATTATCAAGAAGGACAGTTTGGGAATGTTTATTTGGGGGATAACAATCTTTGGAGATCATTGGTAAAGGTGATGTTCTCTTACAATCCAAGAATGGAAGCACATGGCTTTTGCAAGATGTTAGAAATATTCCAAAACTTAAGAAGAATCTGATTTCTATAAGCCAACTTTTTTCACAAGGCTGCAATATTTTTTTCTTTCTAGATTCATGGAAAGTTACTAAGGGTGCCCTCTAAATTGCCAAAGGAGATACAATGGGCTACTTATATATTTTTGAGAATGAATCTCAAGTGGGAGCTACTATGACACTAACAGATAGTGAGACCATACTTTGGCACCAATGTCTTGGACATATGAGTAGGAAAGGCCTTGAAGTGATGATCAAAAGAGATCAATTACCGGGTTTGAAATTAGTGGATTTGGAATTTTACCCACATTTTTTTTATGGAAAATAGAAGAGGGTCAGTTTCTTGAAGACGGGACGTGAAAAACATACTTCACCTTTGGAGCTTATTTACTCAGATATCTTTGGACCGGTTGAGGTAACCTCTTTTGGAGGGGCTTAAGTTCTATTTTGTAACTTTCCTTGATGACTACACCAGGAAGGTCTAGATTTTTATGATTAATAGGAAATTTGAAGTTTTTAGCAAATTCAAAATTTTTAAAGCTTTAGTTGAAATCAAAATGGGCAAAACATCAAATGTTTGCAAACAAATAATAGTGGCAAAAATTGTTCACTAGAATTTGATTATTTTTGTGTTGCCAATGGTATTTGAAGGATCAAAATTGTTCCTTTTACACCTTAAGAAAATGAGGCTGCGAAAAGGTTAAATAGAACAATTTTGGAGAAAGCACAATGTATGCTTTCCAATGCTAGATTGGGCAAAGAGTTTTGGGCTGAAGCTTGCGATATAGTAGTTTATTTAATTAACAAGAGCCCATCATCTTGGTTAGATTTTGGTATTCCAGAGGAGGAGTGGCTTGGAAAGTGGATCTCCTATTCACATCTTTAGGTATTTGGATGTGAAGCCTTTTCTCTTGTTCCCAAGGAGAAACAATCTAAATTGGATCCCAAATCACATAAGTGCATCTTTGTTGGATATGGCTGAGATCAGTTTGGTTTCAGACTGTGGAGTCTAGTTGATAGGAAAATAATTCATAGTAGGGATGTGGTTTTCAATGAGCATATTTTTCTAGCTTTGCAAGCACAGGTAGTAGTCTCTAAGGAATAAGTGCCATTTTCAGCATTTGAACATTCTCATTCATAGGGGTCTTCTAATGTTAATTTATAGCCCAAAAACATAGGTGGAATTCTAGCACCTCCTGTCACGGTTGCTTCACCCACCTCTCTTTTGTCACCTCCTGTTTCTTCTATCTCAGCATCCTTAGGAAATGAGCACTTAATACGGTCTTCACAATCTCTGGACTCTTCCTCTACATAGTTCAAGGGTACTGCTCTCTTCCCATGGAAAATGGATTTGAGTAATTAGACCATTTTGCAAAGTTTAGGTTGGGTCCCATGCTTTGGCGAGTCTATGGGTTAGATGCTACGTAATCTTTAGCTATAAAGAACATTCATTGCCACAATTCCTTGTCATCTAGCTTATATAGCACAAGAGACTTGTGTGGCTATTTTCATCATAGTTGGAAGGGCATAGAATGTGCAGGGGAATGCGCAAAAAGGTCAATGCCTATAGAAATTCCAATGCATTCCTTACATTTTTCTACACAACCCCTTCCTTCTACACATGATGTGTCCCTGTCTTCTGGCATTGTCCATCCGCGGGCTCCCATAGTCCATCTATAGCCTTCAGGACATGCTGCGCTTCCTTCTTTAAATGCCACACATCCTCTTTTCCATTCTTCGCTACCTATAGTAGTTAGTCTGTAGCCTTTCAACCCTTCACTTAGTGTGCATAAACATGGAGATATGCATGGGAAGAACATTGGGGACTTTGCACAATCAATCATAAATGTGTAGATGTAGGGGACTGTACACATTGAAGACATACAGAGGAAGAGTCATCAAAAAAATGTTCAGAACATAGGTAATTTGCAGAATGAAATAGAAAATGTTCAAAGTCAATTCCAGAGAATGCACTTAGAAGATTCCAATAAGCAAGAACAAGGTCCTCACTTAAGGAGGTCTATCCGGGAGAGGAGATGTCCTTCTAAGCTTTCAAGCTATGAATTATTGTATTTAGAAGAGGCTGAACCTGAGATTTTAGTTTCTAATCAACCTAAACCAACTACTTACAAAGAGGCTTGTAAGGAAATTGATTTTGCAAAATGGCATGAGGCAATGTAAGATGAAATGATTTCATTTCAAGCTAATAATACTTGGGATTTAGTGTCGCTTCCATCCAATTGAAGATCCTTGAAAAATCGTTGGGTGTACAAATTGAAAGAGGAGGATGCATGCAATAAACATTATCATGCTAGGCTAGTTGTAAAGGGGTATGGTCAATGGAAAGGCATATATTTTAATGAAATTTTCTCTCCAATTGTGAGAATGAACACAATCTGGGCAGTTTTGGGTTTGGCTACAGTTTGGGATCTTGAACTTGACCAGTTGGATGTCAAAACAACCTTTTTACATGGTGATGTTGATGAAGAGTTGTACATGGAGCAGCCAAAAGGATTTAAACAACAAGGACATGGACATCTTTATTGCAAGCTAAGGAACTTGTATAAGCAAGCCCCATGATAGTGATATATTAAGTTTGATTATTTCATGATTAAGCACAAGTTCATCAGGTGTGAATCAGATCCATGTGTTTATTACAAGTAGATTTCTAATGGTGAGTTTGTTATTCTCTTGCTCTACGTTGATGGCATGTTGGTAGCTAGTACTAGCAAGAGGATTGTTTCTGAGTTGAAGGTACAATTAGCTACGCGGTTTTCTATGAAAGACTTAGGTGCAACCAAGAAGATTCTTGGAATGATGATCACTAGAGATAGATGAAAGAAGGAGATCATGTTGTCACAAAAGGCATACATTGACAAGGTTGTAGAAAGATTTGGTATAGCTGATGCAAAGATTGTATCACTTCCTCTTACTGCTCATTTTCATTTATCTTCTAATTTGATGCTAAAAACACAAGAGGATAAAGAGTTTATGGAAGGCATTCCTTATAGTTCTGCAGTTGGTAGTATTATGTATGCTATGGTTTCCACTCGTCTTAGGCCCTTAAGTGGCAAAAAATTTAGAAAAATCAGGGTTAGACAATTTGATGTAAAAATTTGAATAAGTTATCTATATTATTTCAAAAATATGCAAGAATAAAATATGTAGCAAATTGAATGTAGTTTTTAAACTATTAGGTTTATTTTTCTAAAAAAAGATATATTTGGTGAAAATTTGAAATTTCAATACAATAGTACTTAAATTTTAGGGATAAAATAAGAAGTGGGTGCCTGTATGACCACCCTAACCACAATAAAATAATTATTTTTTTTATAAGATTTTAGATATAAGTAGACTCATGTCCGGATGCGATGCATATCTTTTTGTAAATTTTTTCTAAGTAAATAATTAATTATGAGTTTTTTATTATAACTTTTAAAAAATATAAAAACTTGTATGTCTGACCACCTTAACTTGGTCAAAACTTCATGAAATTTAATTTTTATTTTTTTAATCTTATAGTATATGAAGCATATAATGTGACACATGTTTTGGATTCAAAAAATGTGATACTGTTTGAAAACTATAGATGTTTTCTAATTAGCCTATCAATAAGGACTTTAGTCATAATTCAAATAAAAAATTAATAATAATTATTTATTAAATTCAAAGTAAAGTATAATTTATATTGGTGGAATGTTGAGAATCTCCTTTAAAAACCATTTTCATTTCATCAATTTTGGGTAAAAAAATTCGTTAGCCACATGGGCCATCATATCACTTACATATTGCCACTTTTTGGCCCATCATGATCCTACACATACCTTTTGTTTGCTCATGTTGTAATTGAAAATGATTTTCATTAATTTGTTTAACTTATATGGGTATGTGCAGGATCATCATGGAAAAAATAGGCCATTAAGTGGCAAAAAATTTAGAAAAATCAATGTCAGGAAACTTGACATAAAAAATTTGAATAAGTTATCTATATTATTTCAAAAATATGTAAGAATAAACTCTGTAGAAAATTGAATGTAATTTCTAAACTACTAGGTTTATTAAAGATAAGTAAAATCTATTTGGTGAAAATTTAAAATTTCAATAAAGTAGTACTTAAATTTCAGAGAAAAAATAAGAAGTAGGTGTCTGTCTGACCACCCTAACCATAAAAAAATGATAATATTTTTTTATAATATTTTATATATAAGTAGAGAACTTATGTCCGGATGTGATGCATATTTTTTTATATATTTTTCCCAAGCAAATAATTAATTATGATTTTTTTATTACAAATTTTAAAAAATATAAAAAATCGTATGTCTGACCACCTTAACTTGGTCAAAACTTCATGAAATTTATTTTTTATTTTTTTAATCCTATAGTATGTGAAGCATAGAATGTGGTGCATGTTTCAAATTCAAAAAATGTGATACCATTTGAAAGTTATAGATGTTTTTCAATTAGCCTATTAATCAAGACTTTAGTTGTAATTCTAATAAAAAATGAATAATAATTATTTATTAGATTCATATTAAAGTATAATTTATATTGATGGAAAGCTGAGAATCTCCTCTAAAAACCTTTTTCATTTCATCTATTTTGGGTTAAAAATTGTCAGCAACATACCCTACAAATACCCATAATATTGCCACTTTTGGCCCATCATGATCTTACACATAACCATATGCTTCATGAAGGTCATCAAGGCATTAATAGTTAGCTTCTATAGGGAATGAAAAGTTATCCTAGATAATTTAGTAGGTTTCCCTACTATGAGTAGCTACAAATTGTTCGTTTGTTTGATACAATGCATATCAGAAAGAATATAACAAAAATGTTATGGAAAATATTGGATGGAAGGCATGACAAAAAAAAATTGTCAAATTTTGTAGTGACATTCAGGAATCCAATCATGCAATGAAAATTTTCATTCAAATAAATAACAATGAAGACCAAATTAATATAAGCACCCTTCCTTGGTTATTAACAACTCGTAGCAAAGTAATGCTATAAAAGAAGTCATGCGAAAAATTCAATTTACCATAGGATTTGCTGCGAACATAAGCAATATCATAACAAAAAAAGGTGAATTTGGGTAAGGGATGAAAATGTATGATTGACATACCTTCATTAAGGTAATTAGTCTGGTATATTATATATATATTTGCATACTACATGTCCTTTTCAATGTATTATGTTTACTACTTTTTGAAAAATAATGAAAAGATCATTTTATAATTGTTGTAGTATGTTCTACCTCTATCTCTTCTAGATAACTTCGATAAAAATGGCAAGCAAGTTATATATGATCTTGGAAAATACATGAGGTAAGTAGTGATATTTGTTCAATTTATTGTATATATCTTATAATTTCTATTTGTTTTACTTGTTATGTAATATATTGTATATTTTTGTTAAATTTCGTTAATATATTTGCACCTTGAATCACTTGTAGATGGTTGTCATCTAAATAAATCCATAAAGAAGATATAAATTATTGGAAGAAATATTCCTCATCTACTTTGTGAAATTCAAAAGTATCTACTTTCAAAAAAATTCAATGCACAAGAACACTACCTTATACACCAAATTGAGAAGATTGAATTGTGTGGACCTATACACACAAGGTCATTGTGGATGGTTGAGATGCACTTGAATTTTTTAAGGCTCTGGTTAGACAAAGAGCACATCTTGAGGATTCTAATGTGGAGGGATATATAGTATACCAAAAAATGGTGTACATTAATAAATATCTTCCTAAGTTTGCAACAAAGATCCATGCAAATCGCATTTGGGATCCCAACTCCATTAAAAAATTTGAAGGGGACTACCTAATGGGGAAAGGTAGATTGAAGAAAGTGATATAATTATAATACATTTTATATTTGGTTTTTATGCATATTATAGTACTTATTTAATTATTAATCTTCAATATACATCAATTATAAATTAAGGTTCGTATACCATTGTAATTAACTAATTGATGTAGACCTAGGAGGCTCAACTCAACCAATCTATCAAAATACCTTTAAGAGTCTTCCAAAAAGTTTAGAATGACCACTTTAAACAATCCAAATAACTCTCAAAGCCTAACAAACAACATAAGTCAGATTTCACACTTTGACTCATTAAATCCTTGTAGCAGTGCAAACTTAATTTTTCCCAACAACTCAAATCTTTCCTAAAACACCAAAAAAACCCTTGATGGTTTTAAACACACATTTTGGTTTTATTAAACATACTTCAAGGGAAAGTACAAGTCCTTTAGACAAAATCACCAAAATCACCCTTTCTAGGTTGTGTTGATTAGGCTGATTAGGCCTATTTTACAAAGAAATTAGTCTTTAAACTTGTCATATGCCCATGAAATATTGGGGAAGCAATTTTTATGCCTCAAAACCTCAAAACCCAAAAAAAATTTCACTTATATAGCCAGATTCTTGCCAAACCCAGAAACCCTTGTTTTAGGCCAAAATTATGAGGGTTTATTAAATCTCCTACTTCTATGAGCTCCCAGACCTCAAAACCAACTTAGACACAACCCGTTAGGTCTTCACATGGGTAAAATTTTGTAAAATCTGATCTCCCATACATATTTTGTTGAAACCTAGGGTTGAACTTCTCATTTCACATGCTTTTCTTCACAAAACTCTTGAGGACAACAACTATACCTTCTTTATTTCTCATCCTATGAGGGTTTACAATGATCACTTTATGAATTTTAAAAGCCTTTACACATCAAATACTAAACAACCACCTCTACAACTGACTTTTTAATCTTTTATGATCAAATGAAACATTAAACACACTAATTTCAAGGTTGTTAACATCACTATTGAAATGTTTTAATTTTTTGAACTTTCAAATGTATTAAAAATCCTAGGAAACCTCTAATACCATGCTAGTGTCTTGATAATAGCCTTATTATTGACACAACACTAAGTTTGCACCCTTTTACATGTAAATTATCCAATTTTCCTTAAAAAGGCTACAAAACTCTTTAGTGCAAGAATCAAACTCATAACTCAAAACTTCACATAGAACATGTCTAATGGTCTTAATTGACCTTAATAAAGACATAAAAATTTAAAAGACTCACTCTACCTATTGACCATCTATGCACCTTCAAATAATCACAAGTTGAAAATGAGGTATAGGTGCTCCTACACCACTAATTATACATCATTTGTGAATTTCATTTTTTTTATATAGTTAGTCGAGAGTGGGATGCACTACATTTTTACGTCACAAAAAATCTTGATTGGATGACAGTATGGATTGAACGACGTCAACAATTTGGTTGTGCATTAACATGGGAAAGTGTGAATTCATTGATTAAAGAAGCTCGGCGTAATGGAGATTCCAATGTTACACCAAGGGAAATTGATTTAGCATATGGTTTAAGAGATAAACAAGTATGTATAAATATATTAATCACCCATATTATTTAATTATTTTCAATTATATTGATGTATATATATGTTGAAATTTTTTTCTTTGCATGCATTCGGCCTAGAATAAATATGTTTATCAACTAATAATATTGTAATAATTTTTACATGTTTAACATATTGCAGGTGAAACACCACAAGGCTATGTGGTGGAATGGTCATAAATTTTGAATCAAAAAGTTGGATTTCATAAAGAAAACTTGTG